>JAQIWG010002389.1:0-20557 GCA_034695025.1 Chamaedrilus cognettii | reverse complement strand
ATGACTCAGATACAATAAATATTGTAGGCTGCCCACTAGTCAATGTTAGAATATTTATAAATTGAAATAGAAACTGATAAATCGCACAAACTTAATTTTGTCAACAAATATAAGCATTGCAGCCACGTTTTTTAGATTAAGTCTAATACTGTCGCACCTATATAAGTTTCGTTTTTTAAACCAAGGCATATTGGTTTTTTGTTTTAATCATAGTAACTGGATAGGGCTTCTCGACCTATTTTGTTCCAGAGTTTTGCTCTACATTATATTCAGATCAAATCACTCGTAGTTGCTATTGGTTGTCAATCTTTCTGCTCCTAAACTGAATTTTACGTTAAACTTTTTAGTAGGCCTACGTTAGTAAGTCTTGGTGGTGTAGCGGTATCGTAGCCGCTTACCACGTACACGACCCGGGTTTGATTCCCGCGCGGGGTTGATTAGAGATTCATTTCTCGGACTTACCAGAGGCCAACTCAGCCTATCATCCCTCCGAGGTCGGTGAATGGGTAGTTGGTTCGTTCAATGAGACAATCCGGATAATATACAACGACAACATTGTCACACAAATCGACACTACTGGCTGAGCGCCTAGTTGTGAGGGCTGGCAATTCGGAGGGGAGGGGAACAAGAAAAAAGGGCCTAGGTCATGGCTTATGTTCGGTCCCTAATTACCTAACTATTTACCGGCGTTTATTAATCAACGAAGTAATGAAGCGCGTAGCAACCGTTGTGAGGCGCGTAGCCGTGCTGACCCTCGGCGGGGGCGTCACTTTGACGCAGATTTGGCGCTGGAATGCGTCGAAAGTCGAGGCTTTGTCTGAATTATCGCGAAAGAATGAACCACAGGAAAAAACACAGCGGCAGCCAGCAAGACAGGAAGAGGCACCGGAGGACACCATGACGCTGAAACACGTACAAGTCTTCTTCAGGCACGGAGCAAGGACTCCCCTTACACACCTCTTTGGCGTGGATGAGGTACTGTTAGGGCCATTATTATAGTTGCAATAGAATTTGATCGCAGTAAATAACTTTGAAGAAGATGCCCAGAAAGTGACGCAATAAGGCATACAGTAATATATTGATTTATATAAATAGAAAAAATGACTGTCATAGGTTGAACATGATTTTTTCTTACTTCAGTTATAATTACGTAGAGTGGAGAATATTTGAGATTCTGAACTACACACTTCACAGTTTTAAATTGTGAAAACTGTTGTGACGAAGGGCCGTGTGTCAAAGTGCTGTGTAATTTTATCGTCGCATTGTTCGCAATTTTTTATTGTTGTTAGTGGTATCATTTTCTACTTTTTTAATGCGATTGAAAGTAGGTAACATTTTAAAGCATTCCTTTCAGGCGAGTGTTACTTGCCGGATGTTCTAAATTGAGTTTTCTTCGCAGGTGGTGTACGATAAGAGATTTATCATGGCGCCGGTGACATTCACAGAGATTCCTTTCAGCGTGGAGCACATCAACGGAGGTCCCCGGCCCGCCTCCTCCCTTCAGAAGGAATACGATCTGACTCAGTTCAAGGAACGACTTGTTTCTCACGCTTTTCTAAATAATCTCAATCAACAAAATTATATACGTTAGGAGGATATCTTAAGTCCTCAGATTTGAATGACTTTGAATATTTTTTGTTCACTTTTATATATGAACGTATTTCTTCTTTCTTTTTTAGGTTTAAAATAAGTGATTGATGTCGTGTGCATGTTACAGGGTGGGATGCCAGCTGGCATGCTGACATCACAAGGCAAGGACCAGGCGTACATGCTCGGCAGGCGACTCGCTCAGCGGTACTCGCAGTTTGTTGGCAAGGAATTCAACGCGCAGCAAGTCTAGTCAGTTTCTTCTCTCGTATCTTGGACACCAGTTTCTGGTTTTAAACGCTGAGAACTGACACTGGTCGAAACAATTAACGTTATCAAAATATTGGTGCCTGTAGCGTGGCTTTTGCTGAATTAAGTTTTCTTTCTACAAATGTTTAAAATGTCCTTTGTCGCTGAGTGGCCTAATGTTAAAATGATTTAATAATTGTATTATTGTCACGAATCACCATGGTACAAAATGCAATTTTAGATCCTATTTATCTAATTTACAATCCTTTACACAGTAGATAATACAGAATTAGCCTAGAAAGATGAAATTTAAAATTAAAGCAAAAGCAGCTAAGTATATAATTTAGTAATATACTAAATAATATACTTAGATTAAAATTGATTTAATTGTTGGTAATTGTAGTGCGCCGGTGCATGGTGTATTAATTTTGTTTGTGGTACGTGTGCTGCAACCTGCGGTCGTTCAACATCAATCGTTGCATCGAGTCGCTGGCCTGCGTATATTGGTGTATTGGCTTGATGTATTGGTGCACTGGTTGTGGTACGTCTGCTGCAGCCTGCGGTCGTCCAACATCAATCGGTGCATAGAGTCGCTGGCGTGCGTGCTCGCCGGCCTCTACGGATCTGAAGTCTTACAGCGCGCCGGTGAGCTTCTCTCAAATCTAGCACATGGTGACTACGTATTGATAATGATTTAGTCTTCTGTGTGTTTACTGTTCTGCCTCATTGCTTGATAGGCAAATTTATCTATATCCTCTCTATGTTACTCATGCAAAGATGATCATTTGTTATTCCTATAGATTTCTTTCTAGCCCCCTCTCCATTCTTCCTTCCATGACTTCCATAGATGATTTGAGATTTTATAATACTGAAATCTTGTAAGATATAGAAATAATTATAAATGTTTTGTTTTTTTGATATGCCTCATTGATTTCTTTTTCCTGATATTCTGATTTCAATATTCTGTAAATGTTAAGATTGCTTTCCCTCATCACTTGCTGGGATCCCATCCTGGGATATACATCCTGTGCACGCGACTGTGTGTGGCGCAGGGGCCGATCTGGTGCGGATCCACGTGAACGCTCTCTCGCAGGAGCAGATGATCCCGGCGGTGAGGAGCTGCGACAGTTTCCGGGTGCTCTCCGACGAGTCGAGGGCGGTGCTCGATGAGGACTCAGCGTTCATCGCCCTCGTCGGGAAGATACAGGAGATCACTGGTGAGGGGTGTGTTGCGTGGCGGTCTTTCACTTCTCTTCTATTGGACGCTGACTAGTGTTCCGTGATTGCCTAGTCATTCGCTTCGTTTTGTTGCTGAGCCAAATTTAATTAATACATATCTGGCGTACTAAAAAAAATTGTTTACTAATTAATTGTATTCATTTGTCGTATTGGGAAAGTTTATGTTAATTTTTTTCTTTGTGCTGGCGGAAGTTAGGTTGGACGTTTTTCATGTTGAGACTTATTGTGGTAAACCCAAATTTAATTACAATACTCAAGAATGCAAATGAAAGAGGGACGTTTTTATGATGAGACTTATTGTGGTAGTGGCAGACTCTTGGGACTGCACTCTTGGGTAGCAGAAATTGGGACTGCACATGAAATTCTTTCGATTTATTGTGTTATTGAAATACTTAGCATAATAAACGCTAAACAAAGCTGCAACATTAGTCAGAGACAGAAAGTTACTTAGTACCAGCAGTTGAGTGTGTGACCGGCAGGAGACACGACGAGTATCAGCGACTTTGACATGATGCAAGTGAGGGACCACATCGTTGCGCGGCGGGTACGCTGCACTCACTCTAGTCATACTCCGCTCTACCCACTCTGGTCACACTATGCTTCAATCACTCTGGTCCCACCCACAGTGCATATCAAGTGATTTGGATTATATGTATCCCTTTCTTCTCAAATATAAAAACTGTACACCTTAGATTCTGCACGGGACTTTGGCTTTGTGTGTTCTTCATTGAATTTTTTTCTATGCATGGAACACTTTTTAATATATAGAACTCTCTTTTTATATAAGGGCAGAGCAGCACTATACTGATAAAAGAATCTGTAATAAGATTTAATATTGTTGAGTGTAGAGGTGATGAGGTTTTTCTGTATCATAATTGCATGACTAGCCTGTATCACGAGTTTGTTGCGCGTCTAGTTTGTTCACTACTCTGAACCTATGTTCAAAGTAGTGTTGTGTTCGCTGTACAGCCGCACGGCTGGCCTGTATCAAGAGTTTGTTGCTTGCGTAGACAGACAACTAGGTTTGGAGTAGTGTTCCATTGGCTGAACACTATACAGACGCATGGCTTGCTTATCAAGAGTTTGCTGCATTTTTTGAGAGAGAACTATGTTAGCAGTAGTGTTGTGTTGGCTGTACAGACGCATGGCTTGCCAGTGCCAGACTTTCTCGAGCGACTAGACAAAGATATTGATCGCGCGGCCGTGGCCGTCCTCTTGTCCCACGTCTGTGGCGACTGCGCCATGCAAGTCCTTTCTCTTACTTAATCGTTTTATAATTTATGTCCCTTGACTGGGACCTGTTAACTGTTGTGTTCAATTAGTTGGATATTTCGTTTACTATTAGGTCGCACTAGTATGTGTCTGTTGCATTATCCATTGTACAAAATGCCTTCACTTGTCGAATGGAGGGCTAGGAAGATTATTAACTATTGAATCATGTAAACAACAACATTTAAATTTACTTTCACTATTTGTCTGTATCTTATGGTGTATCATTGATGTTCAAACAGTGTGTCACACAAGCTGTGCTCTCTATACCGCTGTGGGTGACATAATTGTCTCCCTTAACCCTTCCTTCGCCCAATATATAACATTTTCTCATTGGCAGTGTGCGTTCAGTTCAGTTGTGTGCTGTGCTCAGCAAGGGCACGGCCCCCTGTGACATTCTTGGCATCTCCTTCGCCATTGGTCGCTGCCTCCACATCATCAAATCCAACCTTGAGACCGCTGCCAAGCAACCGATTGCGCCATTGGACAAGGCGTCGTCCAATCAGAAGCTGGCGCTGTACTGCTGCCACGACTCAACGGTTGCGCCGATCCTCATCGCGATGGGTTGCTATGACGGCGAATGGCCCCCGTACACGGCCGACGTCAGCGTGGAGCTGTACGAGGACAAGGAGGCGCGGCACTGGATTAAGGTCACTTACCGAGGCAAGGTCAGGCTGGGAACTGGCTCAGGTTATGAGGTCAAAGGTGAATCAGGGTACTAGATCAGGTTACTGGGGCAAGGATCAGTTTGAGAACTAGGTCAAGAACTGTATCAAATCAGTCAGAGAAGTATTTTTTTCAGTTTGGTTACTAAGCCACGATCAGTCGTAGATGTAGGTCAAGTTGCTAGGACATAAGTCAGTTAGGAGATTAGGTCAAAGGTCAGTCAGGGAACTAGGTCTAGTTACCATGATGAAAAAAGGTGCGGCATGAAAAGTTTCTGACCAGTGTAGAAGAGTGCCTGGGCATGGTAAGTGCCAGTGAGTGGTGAGTTTGTGGAGCAGGAGTTGTACCTCTGGAATGCATGTCACGTGCAGTAGGTTATCGTTAGGGTTTCATCTATTGAAAGGTTTTTTTCTTAAATTGACTGTTGAAATTTTTGTATCACTTATGAAACTTTTCCTAAGCCTGCAGTCATTTCATTGCAGTATCTTGCTGATCCTACAAAATGTTGCCGGTATCTTTTGTGTATAAGCTATGACATACATGTATAGTGTATCATCGCTGTCAAATGGATGAAATAGGTGGCGTTTTATTTTAAGTATTATTTACTAAGCTTAGAAGTAGATGATGGTTCAGCGTGGATGCTCGACGCCTCTGGTCACCCTATATCAGTACCTTGCTGTGCAGGAGATGGTGCTGCGTGGATGCTCGGCGCCTCTGGTCACCCTCGATGAGTTCCTTGCTGTGATCAAGCCGTACACACTTACTGAGGACCAGTATCGACTGAACTGTGGCAGTGTCAAGGCCACTGCCAAGCACTTCAGGGGCTACAGCGGTAGGCAACCTCTAGGGCCTTTGCAATTCTATGGCTTTGGCAGACACTTTAAGAGCCTTGGCAGGCACATCAGAAGCCTCACTTAAGGCGATGGTAGGCACTTTAAAGGTTGCGGTAAGCACATCGATTTTCTCTGTAATAGTGATTTCAGATTTTGCTAATAATTTTTGATTCTATTATGCACATGCATGATAGGGCATGCACAGCCTAAGCTGTTGGTTTACACAAGATGTCACTATGGTCGACGATGCATTGGTACATATTTAGGGAGTATGATGTAGATGCGTGCCATGTGTGATCACTAACACAATATTCTTTTTTAGCGCTCTTTCATACGTCACGTGTATTTTGTTGTTTTCTTGTGGTTTCAGCGAAGACAACTGAAGCGACCAGCAAGCATCACGAGAAGCTGCCACCCAACATATAACGACTGACGAACAACTAGCATTCTAACCTGGATATTAGCCTCGTCAGCTTGCCGGCCCTTCTGTGTATATTACAGCATATGCAGAGTGCGGCATAAAAAAATATCCCCTTAGCGAATTCGCGATAACTCGGCCAAAAGTAAATATATTTCCTTGAAATCTTCAGGGATTGTAGCTGAGATAATTTGACAGAAGGTCCCCAAATTTCTAACGAAAACATTAATGCGTTCAAAAGTTATGAAAGTTCTTGCAAAAAAATCGAAAAATGAAATCAACCACACGTTAAAGCTTGAGTTTTTGATGTTACAATATAGCGTCTCAGTAACGGAACGCTTTGATATCCTTTGAATAATTTGGTGGCCCAGAAAAGGGTCGATTTTCGCTGGCTAACTAAAACTGATGTTCAAAGTGGCCACCGTCTCCGGTGATGCAGGCCTTGACCCTTTTCCTGAAGACAAGGACAGCTTTGTTGATTGGTGCCTGCGGCAGATCAGTCCAGATCATCTTCAGTACCGTCTTGAGTGCTGCCTTGTCCTTTGGCTTTGTCCTGTGAGTCCGGCACCTTTCAAGCATCGCTCACCAGACAGGATAGTCAGCGGATTTAGATCTGAAGAGTTCGGAGACCATTCATCTTTCTGGATGAAGTCTGGGCAGTAACACTGAAGCCATTCCTGCGACTGGCGTGCAGCATGAGCTGGTGCGCCGTCTTGTTGAAAGATAAACGCGGGCGGCGCAACGTTCTGGCAGTTCTCGATCAACTTTACATGCATCAGTCTTCCCTCCCCCCATGCATGGCAGTTTGAAAAAAATAGTCCTGCCAGTTTAGCGACGAATTTTGGAGATCGGCAGGATCAAAATACTATTTGCAGACATCACTGTGTTAGTGAAAACGATTTTAACAATTTTTTGTAAAAATTTCATAACTTTTGAATGCAAGCAGATTTTTAAAGTAAATTTTCAGAACTTGTGTCAAATTATCTCAGTACAGTCTTTAAAAAGAAAAAGAAAAAATATTCATTTTTGGCTGAGTTATCGCGAATCTGCTACAGGGTATTTTTTTGGCCGCACCCTGTACATAAAAAACCAAAGTGAGTAATTTTTGGCCCACTCTGTAGAACCCTATCATCACGCAACAAATGATCAGATGCAACAAATGTGCCACCAACTGGGTGGAAAGGCGAGGGATTTAAGAAGTCACAATTAATGTGAGGAACGTCCAGTTGTTTTCTGTAGCAGGCTAGTGTTGACTCTCTGGCGTCGCGAGCAGAAGCGCCGGCATGGTTTCGCTATCGTTTCCTTGAGGGGAAAAGCATATTTTATCCAATATAATGCTGCACAACTTCTTCCCTTCCGCGCAGAACTCACGACAGGGGACGGGGGCATTCGGGGGGGGGGGGGGTATTTCGACTGGTTAAAAAGCAATTGTCAGCGGAAAATTGCAATACGGTGTCTACCGCTACGGCGTACATTGTCTACGTTACTGGAGACTCGATCGATTTGAAAATAGTAGAAGCAGTCGTGTACGTAGCCACAGTGACCTAAATTCGCCATAACAACAATTAATTACAAATTTATCCCTAAGAAACTATGTTACTGGTACTAACTATATAGTAGCTCTCCCTACCTGTGGCATGCTCGATTTTCAGGCGATGTTTGTACGGTCAAGATGATGGATTCGTGGCCGTGACCTTCAATTGTTAAATAACTAGTCACGTGACTACTAAAGAGACTTGAATCAGCGATTCTGAAGCTAGACGTATTAAATGTTTTCAATAGTAATTATTATTATTTTAAAATCTTTAAATAATCTTTAATAGAGGCCCCGCAGGGGTTTTTCTTAAAGGTAGAACACTCCTACCACTCCAGAGGCTCCGCAAGGGAGCTTATTAGACCAACTGTAATAGATGCCCCGTAGTGTTATTCTAGTGTAGTTTGCTCAATTTTCAAGCGATGTTGGTACAGTCAAAATGGCGGATTTGTGGCCGTGACCTTCGATTTTTAAATAACTAGTCACATGACTACGAAAGAGACTTAAGTCAAAAAAGCTAGGCCTATCAAAAGTTTTCAAAAATTTTTATTTCATCATCAGGTCTGCATATGTCTACTGCTGTTTTGTACTAATTAATACAAAATACGTGGAATCATACAAGGGCCTCTGGGTAATTGTCTTTAATAGAGACCCCGCAGGGGCTTTTTATTGACGATTATATGACAATTTATTCAAATTTTGACCCTCTTATCATCCCAGAACCCCGCAAGGGCTAGAGGTTTGTCAGACCACTTATAGTAAAGGCCCCGCAGGTGCCTCTATTATAGGTAGTCTTTACCATCACTGCACCACTCCAGTGGTTAAACATTGCAAATTTAGGGGTACAATTAGCATTAGCAAATTAAGGTTTGAGCGTTCGGATAAAATGTGAGTAAGTTGCGATTTTATTTTAGTAACTACTGTTTTCTATTGCAAAAATCTTTCTTCTACTTCCCCCCCCCTCCCCTCCCCTCAACCCTGTAGCTTGTGACAAGAGATCGTTCGTTCACTCTCCCGTTTAGCAAGTCATACGCCTGGCCGACAGAAAGTGACTTCAAAAAAGCAGTCTTTTAACGAAGCTTCAAAAACCAGATCACCACCCCCCACTTCGCTTCCGTTGTCCCCCTCACTTCACACAACACAACAAACACATTTTTTGTCCAGTTCTGTATTTACTTGGTTTCCACTTGCATCCAACTATAGTCTGCTAGAGGCCTATTCATGTATTATGTCACGTACACTTCACACAGTGTATAGGCCTCAGTACCTCGTTTTAATTAATTTACATTGTGGCAGTCATCTAGTCAATCAGATTTTTCTTTAGTCACGTGTTATCACATGCACTTTAGTTTTACTTAGTTATCTTTACATACTTTACAATTTTCATTAATTTTTTTTCCATTACTTCAATCCTACTTGTAGACTATGCATAGGCCTACATGTAGCCTACATGTACATTAGCAGGCCTTTTCAGCACTAGCGTATAAAACACTCGTTCTGAACAAGCGATGAATTGATCTAGTCATTGTCAACTCGAAGCGACAAGTTCCAGATTACAACTGATCTTTGATTTCTCTCATTGTTAGTTTTTTCGCTGCCACTCTAACCAGCAAGTTTCATCGCGACGTTGTTTATCACGCGACTGATAGTCACTAAGGCCTACATGTAGCACCACGTTGATCTTTGATTGTTTAGCCAAAGCCACTCAGCTCTCCAGACGTTAGTTACAGATTGCTTCTTACAGATAGACTTTAAAAAAAATTATTTTACTTTAGTAGCCTACTCTACTTAGTGCATAGCACTATGCAACTTCAACTCTATGCATAGCCTAGATACGTTTCATTACTTCTATCACTTAGGTACAAATTATAAGTTCTGCTGCACTCTGCATGTCACTTTTAAGTTCCCAGCATTAGTCACCTTCAACTAAGTGCATATACTTTAGAATCACATGGCTGTTTATCCAGTCACTCTTCATTCATTCATTTCTTATTTCCTAGAAACATAACTTAGTGATTTTTGTTCTGTGTTTGTGCATGCAATGCAGGGTTGGCTGCTACAACGAGGCTGGTGCTCAGTGTCAACAGCACCATAGCCCTCGTTATTGCGATGCCGACAAAATTTAAATCGGGAAAAAAAATAGTTGCCGCTCTGAACCAAATGCATGCAGAACCTTTGGTTACTCGAGCAGCGACCTAACTTTTGAAAAATTTTCCCTTACTCATACACCCAGTCATTCAGATCCCCACTGTGCTGCTCTAACTGATAATTACTTACAGATAACATTAATTGCCGTGATTTATTACCTTTTTATTTTAAAATTCCCCGAGCCCCCCAGCTTTAAATTTTACGCTCCGTCACAATGACAGTCGCTATGCACTGAAACGTCTTTTCAATGCCTACGTTTTATTGTAAAGCCGTGAACTCTGAAATGACCCGGTGTACGGCATCATGAGCAAATCTACATAAACGGGACCATAATTATTGAAGACTATTGAGTTGTATTACAAGATTGTTTAAAATCGGTATTCAGCGCAACGTTACGTAATCGACTGACATAACTGCGACACATTACAGCGGCTTACAATTGTATTTACGACTTAGGACTAGACTAGCTTGCATATGCACAATTAATCAGCCAATCCTTACTAGTGCTATCAAGTCTTCGACATCTGCCAAATCTTGGACACTACTTTCTGCTGCATCTCAACCAAAGCGTACGCCGTGATCATCATCTTTTTCACCTAACCTATATTCCTTTTTGTCCAACACTACGCCACCAACGTCCCCAGCACTATATCTCATCCCATTCCATGCGTCTAGACCATGATGAGGTATATCATACCGTCCCCTTCATGCCTACATTGACACTCCGCAACGCCAACGATCGACCAACAGGAGTCTATCACTTCAGCGACGGGAACATTGTCAAGTTTCCTTAGTTCACGGTGACACGCATCAATGGCCGTGGGCTTGGCTGTTGAAAGTAACCAACGAACTTACCCCCTTCCACGTCGACTGTGGGAATCGAAAACCACAACTGACCGTGGGGTAGCACCGCTCGTGATGTAAGTCAGCGAATTCTTTATCATCATCTACTACATCCGACTCCGAGCTTCACGGCCAATCTTCATTCGATCGTCCACCCGTTTCTACTTACCACTCTCACTTTACTCCATTCCGCCATCTTCTTGTCCTTACCACTCCAGTTCCTCATCAGACACGCGCAGTCACTACTTCTCCAGTACCTCGTCTGCCTCCGTCACCGAGGCGGTGAAGCCTTTTAAGCATGGGACAGTATTGCGGGGATGGATCCACCACTGACACCACTCTTACCATGCCTCACGTACCGAGACCCCACTGACACAAAACAGAACATTACTAACTGTAGACTTTCATTCAATAAAACAATTGACTAAGTCCTCTGGCACTGGCACTGCCACAAGACAATCACTGACTACACGCCAACAATGACAGCGCCCCGACGACTACCACGCGACATTATATAACCCGACGCCAGAGCGTGCCGGTGTCACCGTGCGCACTGCACCGCGCTCAGCTCGACTAGACACTGCTAGACCTCTGCTACTATTATACTAAGACTAGAAGAACTGTTGTAACGCTCTACTAACAATCTCCGATGCTGCTGTTACACCGTGTCCTATTCATTACCAACTAACTACCGTAACGAAAATAACACTTAGTAATTCACTAGTGAAGATCCCCTTACAACTCTCTCTCGAAACCCCGCCCATATCACTACAGGGGAAGGGCGGGGGGCAGTCTAAACCTGAAATAGTTAAATAGATACAAGTAGTTAAAGTTTGCTGACAAAAAAAACGCGCCAGGAAAGCTGAGAAACTGCTCAAATGCTGTTTACACATTTTGCGCACACTAATACATGTCATTATTGACGCTGTTGCAGCATGTCTATCCTTGCGGTGACAACAAAATGCATTTATTTGTTCATTTATGCTTGAAATAATTTTGTAAAAAGGGATAAATAAGATTAACGGATATCTAATGGCATTTTTGATCTATTGTACGCGATGCGTGATGACGCGTCTACCGGTCGTCGCTGACGACGCAAAACGATAGGCCTATATTGGGTCGTCAGGGTGGGATCGCTGAAGAATTCGACCGGTCAACGGCCTGATCCCACCGCTGATAATCTAGTCTAACATAATTTAAAAATATTTACACACACCGCTTGCCGCCGAGTTGCGCTACCAGCGACACCAGACCCCATAAATAGTCACGCTCTGGCTCGAAGACTTTTACAAGCTGTGAAATTGAATTCTCTGTATAGCCAGGGCGGGGATCGAACCCCGGACCTCTAGCACGGCAGTTCAGTCATGATACCACTTGACCACACAGACTGGTGTGGTCAAGTGATATTTAGCACCACAATCCCCATTTCTATATACATGTAGCCATGCTCGCAGAGTCAGTTCCCTTGTTTCCTGTGGTCTATACAGCAATCATTCATTATTCTGTTGCATCGCTCCGCGGGCGAATTTTTTGGGACAAGTAATAGCGGGCTGGAGATTTACGAGTCTTTGATTGACAAAGGATTCATGTAGAATGTCGATATTGATGAATTAGGCCAATTTGATATCTTTAACACACCAATTAGCTAGCAACTGTATGTGTTGCCCACGAGGGTAACGTGAAGGGGGGCTGGAAAGGGGACCGTGCTCGCCCTACCGGGAGCCTCTGCCCACCCTGCTCCCAGAGAGTTAACATAAGTCTCCAGTTTGCCCGCCCCTCCCTGCTCTTTGCGCAAATTAAGCTCATGCCCTCCCGGCTCTGACAGAATAGAAGATATGCCCACTGCAGTCCTACTGTTAATAAAAGGTTTGCCCCTACCCCTGTAGTCAGAAAACAAGTATGTCTACATCTCTGCCCAACTATGTCTTGGGATATACGGGGTCTGAAAAGGACAATGACCGTTGAGAATGACTTAAAACATGTCTGTCAGCACCCTCTCCCCATTCCTCCCTCCCCCCCGCCGGTCGTGAGATACGTCGGACTGAAAAAATTAAGGTGCGGACAGGGTGCAGCAATGTTTGCTCCCCTTGCACAAATTCTTGCCGCGCCGCTGAGTATAGTCACGCCACTGCAGGGTCGGGTGGGTGCCACAGGGGCGGCCTCCACCCCACTTTGGTTAAAGTATTTATTAGTATCCCCAACTCTGGTTAAAGCACATTTAGTAGCATGCAGATTGAATTCACAACGGCTCCATGGCGTGTTCTGCAACTGAAGGATAGATTTACAGATGCAGTAAACTTACGTATATGCACACACACACACAACATACACATGCGCATGCCTCACACGTAATGATCCCTAACATGTAGGTTACTTAATTTTAGCCGAGCCCCTGGCCAGCCCGGCCCCCGCCCCCGCCTCCCCAGGTTCGACAATTCGTTTTAAGGCTACACAGGTTGTGGCTGTTGAAGCGCTGGCGATGTCACATTTCATTTTGACGTGCGTCCAAGGCCTCCTTTGAACGGTGCATTTTTCAATGCAATTTTACATGCACTTTTGCTTACAATTTTGCACGCAGCCATGTTAGGAGAATTATACTTTGAAATGTCGTTAACTGCGTTTCATTCAAACCGTGTATGCAACCCAGTTCAGGGACAAGCCGTGCATAAAACCCAGTTTAAAAAACAGTTGTTATGACAACGGTCGTCCGTCCGCCTTAATACGATTCCGTGCAAAATTAAATGCAAAATTTCATAAACAATATACATGATCGAAAAATACTTTAAGATTGGCAACGATGATCACAATTTGTGAAACGATATAAAATCACAAATGAATCGCAGTTAAATTTTACGTTTGCCAAGGATTGAGCAATAAATCGATTCAGGCCGCAGCTACAAGTGGACTTCAAATCCATGGCGACGACCAGTTCTCTGCATTGACGGGGTCAGAATAGACATTTTGCAAAATTGGAGAAATATGTTGTTGCATATTTATATCGGCAAGGCCAATGTATTTAACTCAATGCGAGTAAATAAGTAACAAAATCAAAAAGCCTTGCGATGTTATGACCGCGCTGTGCCGATTAGGCCAAAGAAAAATATCGGGTCAAGGACTACCGTGTTACACACGCGTTATAATAATAATAATAATAATAATAATGATAATAATAATAATAATAATAATAGTGGGTGTTTCGTCCGTTTAGAGTCTGTCGACTAATGTTAATCTGACGTTAATAATTAAAGAGGGAAAAAATGAGTCTTCAAACGAAGAGAAAGTTAGAGAGGGTTTTGCATGAACACAACGAAAGTGGGAGGAAGTTCCAAAGAGTGGGTGCAGAAAACACAAAAGCGCGATGGCCATTGGCGGACAGTATTTTGGGAACTCCCCTAGGCCTACCCCAGAATAGATCTATCTGTTTGCATGCGCGCCTGCAGGATTTGATCCAGGGGGAGTGCAAAAGCCACTTTCACAATCCGAGGGAGTGCAGGAATCTCGATGGGAGGGGGGGGGGCTGGCACAAACGTTTTGCCTCCGGGACATAAAAGGCGTTACCTGCTGTTTCTAACAGATCGTAACAAAAGCCGCCTTACTTACTAAGCCGCCAGACAGCCGCCACCTCCACTTTGAAAACCAATCTTGTAATGCAAGGGGCGTGTACAGGGGGGTGCAAACGCTTTTCCAGCGGTTGCAAACTTTTTTTTCAGGGGGGTGCAAGTGCACCTTCTTGCATCAATGTGCGGGCGCCCATGTCTGTTTGAACCACTTACTGTTGTTAGAACTGGTCTGATACTCGAATTACAGGCCACACAACGTACACAAGACAAAACTGTTCACGCCTGCTGCTTAGTTTGGCTCGCTTAAAGGTTAGAATATCGCAAGCGTCTTAATGTATTGCTCGATACAAGTAGTGCAGTCGCTCACTTTAGAGGTCATACATTTACGACTACGTCGTAGGCCGCATTGCGTTGTGGGTCTTAGCGCTCCTTTGCACGGTGCATATTTTGTTTAAAAAAATGTGCACGTAATTTTACATGTAATTTTACATGCAACTTTGTTAAAGCGGAACGGCAATTGCTGTCATGACAACGATTACCTTAAGTGGGTTTTATGCACAACTAGCAAAAAACCCTGTTAAGGACATTTTACATTGCAATTTTATTACCATAGTTGCATGTACATAGTTACATGTTAGATTACATGTAAAACTTCACGCAAAGAAATAGCTTGTATAAAACCGCTAATGCGAATCGCATTAGCAATGATGTTTTTGAGTTCAAGGACCGTGCGTAGTACCAAAGACTATTGCAGTCCGGTTAAGTGCCTCGGACTCGGCTTTACCAAGCAAAGAACCGCTCGACCATTCTTTTCGGTCGCCTTTCACGACTTTCCCCTACCTGCAAGGGTACAATCAGCGGTTCCATCAATCACTACCAGACAACTTACATAGCGCCGTAGAATGACCCAAGTCATCACACGGGCGCTTTACAGTCACACACAACCGTTCTAGCCATTCAAGCTACTGTCGTGCACTGTCACATAGAAGTGGTCGTGCACATCCGGTTTTTAAATATTACCGCCAGCGGGCCTGGGCATAAAGAAAGCAGACTGGAGTTAGTTTTTGTGTCATAAGGCTAAAATGTGTCCAGGACATGAATAGACTCAAGGTAAAATTAGTTGTGGATAATTTGGTTTTGATGTTCAATTCAAATTTGGACTACTGCTAATCAACATCAAGATTACACATTCGTCCAGTTCTGCTGTCGTCTAGAATCGTACGGCGGGCGTCGCACTTAGTAATAGGACAGAACAGCCAAGGCCAAATCAGAGTAGTGTGCGCGTCTTCAAGCTTGGGAGGTCGAATCTTGAATCACGAACTACTTGTTGCAACTCAAACAAATAATAGTTGTTTAGAATTGCCAACTGTATTCAGGCCGCTGCGCGCCCAGGCTGTGATGGGCACATGAGTGCGTGCAGGCCACTGCGCGCCTAGGCTGTGATGAGCAGGGCGGACAACGATTGGGCCATGACGGAGCAGGACGCTGTAGCTGCAGACGAGCTGAAGAGATTATGTCAGCAGCTCGTCCACCACATACAGTTTAGAATCGGACAAATTTTCAGAGTTGGCAGCAACGTTGAAATACCGGATACTTTTAATAGCCTGGAGGAATGTGGGTTGAGGTACGATACACTAGATATAGATAGTATGTTTTATTCTACTGGCAGTTACGCTTTCTCACGCAAACAACTTGTTCCCGCAGAGTACAATGGAGAGGTGCTCATAATTTATACAGACGGGGTGCATCCCGGATACGCAATACTGATTAAAGAGAAGAGCGGCGATGCGTTAAAGCGTATGTCAAACACTAAATTAGGCGAGTATCTCTTGGTACACGGCCCTGCTGAACAAGCAAATTCGTTGGCACAAGCGTTGCAATGGAACGCGCTAAACAAGAAACAAGCAATAGATGTTAGCTCTATCATACCTCTGCAAGATATTGTCCCCGCCGTTCACTCTCCGTACTGGCCCGCCGAGGCGTGCGAGTGGATCACTAGAACACGCCGTCACGCCTGCCCGTCCAAGTCTGTCATCAAACAAGTCGTCAGATACGGGTGTGACTTTGTTTGCATAGCACACAAACGGAGTTGTAACAGAGAAAACAAGAACGAATGGAGGTTTTCATTCTCAAGGGCAGAATTGCTCGTCATTCGCAGTTGGACGAGCTCACAGAGAATCGCATATCGTGTGCTAAGACTCATAAACAAGATGCTCGAACAAATGGAAAAAGAAAAAAACAACGAAACATATTTGTGCACGTATTACTTCAAGACGTTGATGCTGTGGGCGTGTGAGGAACGACCAAAAGAATTCTGGGCTGAACATTCGTTAGTGCATTCAATACAACTATTGCTGGTAGAAATGGCTGAGTGGCTGACATTGAAATTCTGCTGCAACTATTTCATACCAGCCAACAACATGCTGGATCACTTGGTGGACACTGATGTATCCGGTGACGTCGCTGCTCTATATGAAGCTTCTGCGTCCTCTTTGTTGATTGCACGAGTGCACGCATTGTGCATTCGCGATGACCTTAAAATAATTCGGCTTAGCTATATGTCTGAAATGTCGACATGGATTCACAGGGGTTTTATCATCTTAGATCGCCTAAATCACATTGAAGATTCTCTTCGTGATTTAGGTTTAAATAATTTTTCACAAGATTTACAGACGGCCTTTGTTCAAGAACTGGTTGATGTTTTTCGCGGACTCGCATGTCACCGAGTGGCAGTCATCCGTGACACAGCGAGAGCTGAAGGTCTGCGTCAAGCAGAAGAATACTTTAGTGCCGCTACGAGACTGCATCAGTGCAAGGAGCGTGATTTACGTCGTATAGCCAGTACCGTCTTTAATTTTGGCATTGTCAACTTCTTTATAGAATACGACGCAGACCACACACTGACGCATAAACTAGGTGTAGAATCTGAAACAAAAAAAAACGCTTTGCTCAACGGATTAAATGCAGGATTTGTAGAATATCAAGTTTCAAAATGCATCTTGTACACAAAACGCACTGAACAGATCATGAGTGAATTATTGAGCGCAACTGCTCACGCGTTTGATACGTTATCGCTGGTTGTCTATAAGATATCCAGAGACACCGCCGAGAAAACTGTCAATGGAGCGCTCTTCTACCGAGAGTGGCCAGGTCGCAGTCCGTCAGTGAACGTGTCTTGGTTTATCGCCAAGGCGTATCTCGTCAATCTCTACTACACTCAACGCCACTACAAGGCGGCGCTTGAGACGTGCAACCAGGTTGTCCACATGCATAAACATTCTTTAAAAAATAAATAATTTGCTGAGTGGGCATTTCCAGTGTTACTGACGACGCAGTGGGCAGCAGTTTACGACAATGAACTTCAAGCGCTGCTCGGATTGTGTTCACTCTGTACGTTCGTGTCAAATAGAACAGACGCGCGCTCTGTGTGCCTCGCTGTATGTCCAGTCCAGTTGGTTCTCTATCTCAAGGCGTGCTGCGCCGTCCATCAACGCTGCGAGGCTGATGTGCTGCAAAGCATGACGGAGTTCTACAATCATGTTGAAGAATGCATTTCTCACGTTCTCCATGAGTCGCTGATGCTGAACATGCTCGTCGCGTCGTTGAAATGTTTATGGCGAAGACGATGATGTTCAACAAAGTGCGCTGCGCAGAATTGTCCATTCAGATTAAAATGTTACAATCTTGGCAAAAAATATAATACTTTTACGAGATCAGAATGCCGTTCACGATGTACAGGAGCAAT
Organism: Chamaedrilus cognettii; assembly: GCA_034695025.1. Taxonomy (NCBI): domain Eukaryota; kingdom Metazoa; phylum Annelida; class Clitellata; order Enchytraeida; family Enchytraeidae; genus Chamaedrilus; species Chamaedrilus cognettii. The sequence goes on along the minus strand of JAQIWG010002389.1, from coordinate 2,466 downwards.
GATATAATACTACACTTTGGGGCAAACATACCCCATAAAAAGTTGCCGACACCCAGTCCAGCCTATGCGTGCTAAGTGCCTGCGGCCAAGCATGAAACTAAGGAACTACGGGGGAAAATAGAAAAATAATTCTTTCCTTGTCAACTGAGAACACAAAGGAGCAGTTAAGTAACTCCTTTGTGAAAGAAGTGCAAGAAATATGACGACAATAAGCACATTCTTTGTTTTAAATATATTTTTTTTTATCCACCCATTATTGTGTCGGGTGTCGCTTTCTACTTTAATCTGTCAACATAGCTGCCAAATGTGCATTGAATTTTACGAGTTTTCTCATTCCCATTAAAAGTACTAATTTCTAACTTTTTAAAGTACTAAATTATTCAGTGACCTTCTGACTACAATGATATTTAGATATTGAAGTCTTTGAAGTCAACTTTGAAGTCAATTACCTCAAAATAAACTTGAGTTTACTTTTCCCTTTTTCCCTGTGCTTTGAATTATATTAGGGGGTAGTGGTTGCTCCATGGTGTCACCTTTCATCCCCAACCGCACGTCTATATATTCGCCGCATCGTGAATTGATGATAAACGACTGCGTTGAAAAGTTTTTATCTACATCTTTATGTGTAGTCTATGACCAAAACGGCCTCTAAACTCAGCACAATAATCAATTGTTCATGTTAAAGAATCAATTGTTGGTGGCAGAGTTTATTTTAGCCTTAATGTCATCGGCGTAGCGTTACGCCTCCTTCTTAAGAAAGTGGCTTTGTTTAAGCCTGTGCCCTTGAAAAAGGAGTAGCCTACAGGACTTTAATTAGAGAAGCCTACAGAGTACATCACTTTATGAACTTTTATCTAGACGCCGGTTGGAATGAGTAAGCGGGGAGAAGGGGGGAGGGGGGGGACGGGGAATGTGGGTGCTGACAGCAAATTAGATGATCATTCTTGGCAGTCATTGTCGGTTTTGAAGCACTGAAAAAATATCTTTGAAAGTTTTGCTTAACTTCATGGAATCCGCGAGAATCATCGACGAAACTAAACTAACACAGGCAGCTGTTACGTACGCCACTAGATCTTAAAAACCAAGTAGGCCTACGTCTTCTTCATTGATTTTAACGCGTAATGCTACACCTTCCCGTTTCAAATTGGGCTCAAAAATGGTTATTGTATTGACCCTGTTTTATGAGTACTACTCCTACTCAACTTAAGCCTGATTTGTGGACAGAGGCGTTCCGGCTTCTAGACAAACTTGGATTTGATGAGTCTTTGCGCATTTTGGTATATTTGATTTTGATTTATAAAGACACAGCGAAGTCATTAACGAGGCACGCGTCAACTCCTGCACATGAAACAACTGACGCGACATGACTATTGACGCTTATAAATATTACGGTTGATTGGATTCAGCATTGCTCTGAGGAACGGTGCATGCTGTGTCATAGTATGTATTCTTATAGAGTCGGTGTGTCATATGGTTAAGTTTCTATGCTACTAACGTCCATAAAATAATGATATGCATGCAATTTATGAATGATCACAATAGCCCAAAAAGTGACGGTTCGGTAACATAAAACCTGAATTGACCGATACATGCATCAGTGGCAGCGTTAGCGAGACAACGCTTATCATGTTAATAATAATAATATTGATTTTATTTTGCATCAAAACACAGTAAACAGTACAAGTCACGCCAGATACAAAAAAGGCTAAAACTAAAGGTCCATAAGGGACACTATATATGGCTCCTACAGAGAAATAGACGTAATAGAAATCGGCAGTGGCCTAGAGATAAAAGCATTGAATAAGTGATAGTACAGTTACTGGGTGGGAAACTCAAGTCAACATAATATTACAAACATAGTTGTTGTAGTAGTTATATTATCATCAAACACAAATTCTAATGGTATTTAATTTACACAAAAATTATAAACTATTAATAAACATTTAATGTACAAATAATATATTGCAACACACATTGTCCTAACACAAACTCTATCACATAATTGAAGTGTTAGAATAGTTAGAAGTGTTAGAAAAGAACAAAAGCGTAGGGCTAGGTAGTAATAATAATATTGATTCTGTTTTGCATCAAAACACAGACAGGGTGTAAACAGTACAAGTCACGCCAGATACAAAAAAAGGCTAAAACCACAGGTCCATAAGGGACACTGTATATGGCACCTACAGAAAAATAAACGTAATAGAAATCGACACAGTGGCCTCGAGATAAAAGCATTGAATAAGTGATAGTACAGTTACTGAGCGGGAAAATCAAGCCAACATAATATTACAAACATAGTTATTGTATTAGTTATATTATCATCAAACATAATACTAATTGTATTTAATTTACACAAAAATTATAAATTATTAATAAACATTTAATGTATAAATAATATATTGCAACACACATTGCTCGAACACAAACTCTATCACATAATTGAAGTGTTAGAAACGTGGGAATAAT
>JAQIWG010002388.1:0-20558 GCA_034695025.1 Chamaedrilus cognettii | reverse complement strand
GCAGGCAGGCAGGCAGGCAGGCAGGCAGGCAGGCAGGCAGGGCATTGTCTATTATATAGGGTGATGTATACTGTACTTGTAACGCACCAAATATATGTCATGCAAAAGGAGATAAAAAACATCATTTGCGTGAATCGTAGATGAACTCTTTGATGGATCCAGAGGGAAGGGGGTCATCCCCCCTTGAATGTTTTGTTACTAGTTAATGAGCTCTACGTGGCATTATGCTCTGGTGAAACAATTTAGTGTAAAAGGACGATAGTCCCGCTGTTGCGAAAATATCGCCTATGCCCCATTGTGACTCAAGCCGAGGGGATAGGACGTGAACTTTTTTCATAAAATAATTTTTTTTACGTATCAATATTTTTCACAACAACTACTAGTATAGTCAAGTTCAATCATATACGGTAGAAACGAATTTTTCTTACAAGTTATTCTTACGTTATTTTTACGGCTTCGCTAGGCGGGTAATTTCACTGCATTTAATTTTCGCGTTTTTGAGGACTACTCATTACACACAGCAGCGTTGACTTTATTTTCGTCCAATTACCATAAAAATAAAATATTTGGTGCATATTTTGATTGTTTGGCCTCTTTAAAAGTTTGTTGAATTTTTGCAGAATTTTGAGGACTAAAAATAAATAAATAGCTTCTGCAGTTATGTTATTCTTACTAATATAATTTTCTACAAGTTGCACCGACCCGCAAAATTTACTCAAATTGCATGAAATCAAAAATATCATGTTAGCAATAATTGGCTGCTGTTAGGGATCCTGACGAGCCAATTAGTATCAGCGGAATATGGATGAGAGATTTAAGATTGGTTTATCAAGAGAGGAACTGAAACAAGACTACAGTGTATAATAAGAGCTTTAATATCTTAACTAGAGCGGTTTAAAACACAAACATGCGTCACTAACGACAGTGTTCTGTATTCACGCTATTATGTCAATGTAGAGAATATCAAATAATTTAATTTCAAAAATTTACTTAGTTATTAAACATCAATCAAAAGCATATAGCATTACCCACTCAGTGGAATTTGACATTCTAGTATGGCTAGTATCATTATTGGCAGCTGTTTAAGGAAGAAATTTATGGCGCAATTCATTTAAATTTCAATATTTTAGAATATCAAAATGGTACGATTGAACCCTCTTGATATTCTAAAATATTGAAATTCAAATGAATTGTGCAATAAATTTTGACGAAAGCAGCCGCCCTATTTTGTTATTGCATACGAATGACAACAAGCAGGAAATGGCGCAACGTATACACAACAGCAGCAGCAGCACGACGCAGCAAACAGTCAATCGCGCTGCAACACGCAAACAGCGTCAGCCATTTTAAAAGATTTCAAAACGCAACCAAAATTTCAGCCGCGGTCTCAAACAACACCAGCTAAAACCCGTAGAGCATGCCAGATACATAAACAGGACCGAAGGATTGACTATAACTAGTCACGTTTTTACGCAATTCCAGAAAGTTATTTGGATCTAAAGATTTTGGATACAAGAAAGCCCACTGTTTGTTTATCTAGGAGTACAACAAAAAACTATAAACCTTGTCTATTGAAGGTCTTGAACCAACAATTAATATATATTTCGCTGATGACCACACAGAGAATTCATGATCACAGAGAATGCATGATTCAGATATTTGAATTCAATACGCCGATCCTGTGTCTTACAACTCTTCAACGAGAAGTTGTCTCTTTTACAGTGACCGGAGTTTCTGCAAAGAATTTGAAAATTTAGATCCTCTGGATTCGCGTCAGTTAAAACAAACTGCAAGGAACATCGTCAGGGCTGCGATAAACAACAACGACAGTCCGCACTAACAATCGCGACTTAACAAGAGAATGCAGTCTCAGTGAGGGAGCAATAAAGTCTAATCTTTCTTAGCGTCGTCGGAACTCTTGCCCCCCGCCGCTCCCTTCTTGGGCGCCCCCTTCTGTCCACACAACACACACGGCATGGCGCTTAATTGTGAGTCAAATATAGGCAAAATCTTTTATCAAACGCTATCATTGAGATTAATACTAGCACATAGGTATTACCAGAGTTAATTTTAACCCCGATGAAACCGGCGTAGCGTTACGCCTCCCTCTTAATAAAGTCGCGGCACCTTACGCCTGAGAAATGGGAGTGGCCTACATAGTAGGCCCGCGCCTTGTTAATTGATTTTTATGCATAACACTACGCCTACCCGTGTTTATTTAGGAGTACACATTTTTAAAAACCTTGTTTTAGGCGTGCTACGCCTTGTAAAAGAAACCCGGGGCATTACAAACCAATTTCTTTGCGCATATCATAAAACACAAGTTGATTATGAAATAATACAAAAATAGCTGTAATACCATGATTTTAAAAAACCATAAAAAATGCAGTTTTTAAAGTGTTTCACACCAAATATCATATGCATCTTCTGCAAGCAGCATTATCTTATTATATTGATCATTCATAACTCATTCGACAAGCCCAGTTTCTCAAAAAATCTTTTAACACAAAATTTAATAGTATTTATCTATTATAACACCATCTTTAACAAACACTTACCTTTAATGCAGTTTACATTACACACCTTTTTAATGTTGCCTTGCACACAACCATTCTCACAAACACCATTATTTACAAGTGAAATCAAAACCCTGCGCAAACTGGGATAAAAAGAGACTAGGTCTGAGACTAGCCCAGAGTTCCCCCGGCGAGTCGTTAAAGGCAACTAAAGAATGGGGTTTTTTGTATTGCAATAGCTCTTTGTTGCAACACAGTGTCCTTAAACCCCAAAACCCATCACCACCACGTCGAAACTAGACTGTTAGACTGTGGTAAGGGCTGCGAATCGCTACCTTAGCAGCCGGGGCCTTTTTGGCGGCGACTTTCTTCGCCTTCTTCGGTGCGGCGGCGGCGGCGGAGGCGGGCCGCTTGCGCATCTTCCTTCCCTCGGACATGTCAAGGTTCTTGTACTGCGCCTTGTCTGCACACCGCACGTACCAGTCCAAGTTGACAACACAGGGGAAGCAGCATAGCTGCTAGGCCGGCGCAGTGGGTGCATACTCGCCAGCATAGGCAGTCTAGTGACAAAACACTAAGGCTCTGAATTGTATTTAGGAGCATTTTATGAACTGTTATTTTCAAATAGATTCTAAATAAAATAAATGCAAAATATTGTGAGATATTTCTGAAAAAAATCTTACTAAATTTTTGATTTACATACAAGTGCGATTAAACTTTTTTTTAATAAGGTTAATAAAAATGATGGACTTTAATTCAAAGTCAATATTGTCAAACAATCCGACATTAAATTAACATGAAGCTAAACAAGCAAACTACATACAGGGTGGGCCAAAAAACGGATACACGGCTGTTTATCAAGCATAACTTTCAAGGAAACTGACTTTAGAAACACTGCAAAAATTGAAAAGCTACACTTTTTATCATAGATTATGCCAAAGAATGTGTTATGAAAGGAACAGCAAATTTTAAAGTACGACGCAGACCAGTAAATGTGAGAGGTTCATAACTTTGAAGCCATACAGCAGAATTACACAAAACTTGACAAAGAAATGACAATTGACGACTATTTATGTGTGCAACATTTGATCATCATGAGAAACACTTTGTTTTATGTATTCTTAAAAAACGTCAATTAGTTGCATTTTTGCACCAAGATATCAGACAAGTCTATTTCAAGAGCTCATAACTTTCGAACTAATGGACAGAATTCAATCAAACTTGGCAGAAATGTTGATAGTAGACGGTTATTTATTGGTGCAAAATTTGGTCATCGTTCGAACCAATTTGTAAAAGTTTTTCATGAAAAACAATCGCGTATCTGTTTTTTTGGCGCACCGTGTAGACTCAATGCTGCATCGAATTAATAACATTTATAATTACTAGGATATTGATATACATACTACAAAGCAATTACGTTGTGCCCAGAGATATTTCAAGACAAATACAGCAGATAAATACAGCAGATTGAAAATAAAATAATATCAATAATTAGTCATTAATAGACAGCAAGAATAAAATACAAGAGATGGCACCACATTGAGATAATTTATTCACTAGGTGGCACCACTCACTGTCGGCGACGAATCTCTCCAAGGACGTCATCTTCTTTGAGTCGCCGGCCTTCTTCGTCTTCTTGGCCCCGCCCTTCTGCACGTCCACCTGTTAATCACAAAGACCACGCCCCTCAGACCTCTAGACATCATCTGTCAATCACACAGGTCTCGCCCATCAGACCTCGAGCCACGCCCACTGATAGTATTACATTACGACACAAGCCCATTCGTCCTGTTAAACTAAGGTATATTTTAATTCTTAGTAAGAAAGTTGAAAATTCCAAAAAAGATATATATAAAAGATATTCCATGGCTAAGAACCTTAAAAAAATGCGACAAAATTTAAAACAGCATGCAGCAAGGAAAATGTAATTTTAACATGTAACGACTGCTAGCCTTCAAGTTTTTAAGAATAAAAATAGATAAAAAGATCAAAATATACGGAAATTTTAAAGTGTGATTTTGCATAAAAACGCATTCGCGTTTTCTACAATCTCCAATGATAATGTAGCTTTGTTCAGAATTTTTGTTGTCGATACAACACGCATAAATACACGCATTTTTTGCCCATTTTGGTAGAACTCGTTACAAAATGAAAGTTATCATCGGTGAGCGTCGTTAAGGCTGACCAACACTACGGTACTGCACAATTCAATATTTTTGACATCCTTAATCTTACGCCTATTAGCATATTTTAATGCCATACGGTATACTAAATATACATTTTAAAATTCGCGTAATAATATTAACGGCATATATAGAATTATCCGCCCCACAAATAACGTAAATTATTTTATTGATTACAATTTAGATGAAAATATGAAGGTACCTGCGCCGCTGCGACTTCACCCTTGTCCCCGGCCATGCTGCTGCTGCGCTGATCTCGAGCCTCGCGCACTAATCTACGATCGACAGGGAGGGGCACCACGCTGATGGACGCTGAGCGGCGGGAGGAAGGACGCGGGAGCGGGCGGGCTGGGGTCCTGGTACTGACCGGGAGGCTGCTGATGCGGCGGCGGAAGAGCGAGAGAAAGACCCGCGTTAAATGTTGGCGTCGTCACGTGATGCCTGTGCGCCGCTCTGATTAGTCAGCGTGTGGGGTCAGCGATGCTGATTGGTCAGCGAATGAGGTCAGCAAAGAGCTGATTGGCTGTTGTCGGCACGTGACTGTGTGACATATGAATAATGAAGTTATTCGTTGACACAACGGAGGGACAAGGGGTGTCAGCCCCGAATAATTTGTGTAGGCTTATAGACCGTTTATTCAGATACTAGGGAGATACTTCGAAAAATTGACGTCCTTGGTGCAGACCACGGCTCAGACGAGCTGTTGAGAACTACTGGATCGAGTCGACAAACAATATTATTTATTTAGGCCTAAGATAATACGTGAGCCTAAATTAATTGACTGCATAATTAGAGCATCCATTCGCCAATACCGCGCCGATCTGCTAAAACAAGACAATTAGGTTATATAATGGGCGAGATCCGATGCCTGGTTGACAAAGTTTGAGAAATGGGCCGCTTTTAACGCTCTGTAAACAAATCTGCAATAGTTTTTATTGCTGGACAGTAAGCTGTGAAGCCCCGTCCCCCCCCCCTCCCCCCGTCTCTACCCTTTCCTGCCACCCTAACTTGGCTTGTCGTCGCGCGTGGCCCCCTATCGAGTCCAACCGCGGCGGCTGTTCAACGCAGGCTGTTGCCGTCGATAATAATAAATCCATGCAAGTACTCCCGTGCATGCGTGCAGGCTGTTACACGGACGTGGACAGCTATCACATATCATAGGGCCGACTGTAGCAAAACGCTTAGGCCACACGCCAAGTGACCCAGGCATGCAGGCCAAGCCACGCTGCTGGGCTGTGAACCTGTGAACTGAACTGCGGAGTGCAAATCTCTAAGTGGTTTTAATTCTAGGTACATTGATGATTAATAAGCCTCATTATTAGTCCTAGCAATCTGACTGATTACTCCATAATTGGTTGTTGAGCATCTCGACGTCGATCTAGCGGAACCCTATCTATCAGTCAGGATTAGCAAGCACTGAGCTACGGAGCCGCTTGTCTGCCAAATACTTTCTGCAAATAGGGGCCTACGTGCAAAATGATTGAAGAAGTTGTCCATGACATGAAATTGATAAATTCAGCTTTCAATTCTCGAACGTTATTTGCTAGTAGATTTTAAGTCTTTGAAATATTTTAATGTTAATATTCCTTTAAATAAACGCTATTAATAGCCTTGGTTTAAGACATCAGCCTACGTGGGCCATATGACGATAATGGATGTTGGACTTAAATTGTTTTGATGACTTGTCTTGGCTTGTCTGGCTCGAGTTTAGGATAAACAGATAATAGTAAAAAGTAGTGGCATGCATGCGACAGCGTAGGATAAGGCTCAACTTGCTCAAAAATCATTAGTAAGACTTCTATTGGTAGCCTAAACCTTTGTACACTACAATATTAATCAGCTTTGTTTAGATTGTTTCGACAGTTCAGCCGACTCTATACAGCAGCTACAGAGAATAAACACGCAGCCAATAACGCGGATTAGGGCTTAAAAATCTTTTGTTGTGTCAACTATTTTTTACAAAATTTACTTTTAATGAGACTCATTATAGCCTATAGTAAGTCTTGCATGAGCTATAGGCCTAGTTAGAGCTTCGGTAGGCTGTATTATACTGATCTGTTGAACTATAACGTTTAGAACGGGTAACTATATAATAAAATATAATTAAATAATATAAATATTAAATTAAATATTACATAATTATACTAAAGCATAGCCTACTATAGGCAGTCCCGCTACAATACTATAGGTCATATACAATATGGCGCGAAGTGGAACGATGACAGTGAGCACGCGGCTGACTTCCCTCCTGTTGACCGTTCTTCTGCTGCTCCTCGCCTCGCACGGTATGTCCTAAGCTAAGCCTACATTCTCTATTGCAATATTCTTGTTTGTCAATCGTCACGCAGCGTAAGACCATAGCATACTGTACGACAGACGTATTACTTTGTCCTTCAACTCCAGTTTTTCTAAAGGCTCATTTCATAATTATGCATTTTGCCTTTGCAAAACTTGCGGTTGCAGTGAATAGGCTGTGGGACAGAAGAGGTCGCAGCCAAATTCCTTTTGGCGCGCAACTCACGACCGGGGGGGCGGGGAGAGAGGGGGAAGGGGGTGTGCTAGTGGAACCTTGACATAGGCAATTCTTAGCAGTTCGCGTTCGTTTCTAACGCGATTATTGACTATAGTTTACATCTTCACGACCTTCTTTGTCATTTTACCCTCGTGATGCAAAGAAAACTCTGCCGAGGATGAGCCGCATTCCACTGCACGCCCATTTGTCTAGATAAGCTAATGGCTTACATTTTTATGTGTGTCACTGGGTGGTCGTGCCCTGCAGACGCGGGGGCGGCGATCTGCTACTCCTGCTCGTACTCCGCGGGCACGGAAGACAGCAGATGCGTGACGTCACCAGAACTCGTCGCTCCTTCCACTGATTGCAACGTATGGGACTGTGAGACCTCCTCAACGAGCCAGGGTACACGATAGCGCGCAGTTTTATATCTTTTTTTGTAGTTTTTGTAGTAGTGTGTTGAAACACAATGACACTAACTATACAGTCCGGTTATGTGCAATAGAGCCGGCACAGAATGGTTTTTTGATTCTTTAGTCGCCTTTTATGACTCTCCCGGGGTGCTCTGGTTTGCCAGGAAATTCATTGTTCACCGGCTTGCTGGGGGTATATGCGCAGTGACACATTCTTTGTGTTTGAGAGAGAAGAGTGTCTCGTGCAAGACCTTCAAACCAATTTCTTTTCTCTAGCAACTTTGTGAAGAACAAAAAGTATTTATTTTCAAAGTGTAGCTTAACTTTATCAAGATGTAAACTCTTTTGAAGCGTAGTTTTTGTGTGAAAATGTGTCAGTATAAACCCCCCATTCACCACTCGGGAAATGGACGTTCTCTTTCAGGTCTCATTTCGAGTTCAGTTTGAAAAGAGAACTGGCGGCTTCGCTATTCTAAAGTATGGACACACCACAGAATTCCTTTAAATGATCAGCGAAGATACAAAAGTTGCACGGTTCAAAAATTTTAGATTTTATTGGATTAATAGGTCTGCATTATAGCGACCGAGTCTTGGCGTTGTTTGGCTGCCACACAGACGGCTGGGTGTCGATCTACCGCATGGCACGCGGCTGCAACTTCGGTGTTCCAGCGCAGGGATGTGTGAACAGCGGTCTGGAGGAGACTTGTGTGGAGCAGTGTTCTGATGATCTGTGCAACGTGAACGCCATCATGACCTCCCCCGCACCACCATCCACCCCGCCACACATCACGGGTCAGTGTTACCACTCAATACACGCACTACAGGTCAGTGTTACCACTCACCACACGCACCACCGGCCAGTGTTACAACTCACAACTACCCGCACCTCTATTGGTAACACTGACGGGTGGTGGGTGTTTTAGTGAGTGGTAACACTGAGAGTGTTGCCACTCACTATAACACCCACCACCGATCAGTGTTACCACAACACCTACTATGATCAGTGATGCTAAACGCGTTGAGTTGAATAATTATTAATATAAATGATGCGCATGACGAGACGAGGTAAGTCCATATATATATAGGCCTGGCTACTTGATGCCATTTACCAACAAATCTCAGATCAAAAGATGTGAGATTCTTTCTGAAGCATTTCAAGAAGTTTTCTAGAACCCAGTCAGTAGGCGATATAAGATTATCTCTATTACTATTGTTGTTGTTGTTGTTGTTAAACTGTTGTTGCCGTGCTGCTGCAGTGCCCCCTATCGAGCGCCTCTGCTACTCGTGTACGTACAGCTTCAACCACGTTGGGGACGACGACCGCTGCATCACGAATCCCGCCGGGGTGGAGACCTCAAACGTTGTGGCCTGCGCGGCATCGCGCACCTGTTACACCATCCGCATGTGGGATAAGGGTATCGGCCTATATCGTTAATAGTCTACTGATATCTATGATTTGTTTCAAGGTTATTTTAAATAAAAAAGATTAGAAATAAAGGTGAACATGACGGCTCTATGAACAGACACAGCTGCATGGTTGTATATTGCGGATATGGCGAGGCGCTGTGGTGTAGTGGCTAAGGCGTTGGACTTTGAATCCAGAGGACATGGGTTCGAGTCCCGGCGCCGTCAACCATGAAATCATGCGTTACGGGCCCTTCAGCAAGGCTGTTAAACACACATGTGTCGCTAGCTGCTAACCCCGTGCCAGATAATTATTTATTTGGTTGGCGTCAGGAAGGACATCCGGCCGTAAAGACCCAGCTCCAGCAGTCCTGATCAGGGCGGGCAAAAACGTGTAAGCCTGTGTGAAAACATGGAGATTAACAGATTATACGATAAAAAGGAGGTAAAATTGGCTGGCAAAATTGTAATTTTCGGCCATTTAAAGATCCTGATGATTTAACAGAGGAAATGACTGGAAATGTTAAACGCGTTTGATCTTCTTTTGAGCTTTACGTCGATATTAGCCTAAACGCTCACAGACATTCAAGAATTGTTTTCAAGCCCTGATGACTGCTCTGCTGCTATGAGAGTCTCAGCGTATTCATTCGACGATTGGCTAAATAGAAAAGATAACAGTCATCATCTTTGACTGATCCATTGTGACATATCACAGATTAATTATCACCGCCTGAATACGTTACATAGTAATTGTTGTCGAGAGTTGCTGCTCTGAGTGACAGGCACACGGACAATCTAGACTCCAATGCTCGCTCACAGTCAGGCTGAGATAAGCGTGTGCCCTTTGCCGTCATCTTATTGATCAATCAAGATGAACGCCTCAACGATGACGTCTGAATGATGTCAGCTGTTGTTTCCTTAGTGCTCAGCGCTGAATGGTGCTTGGATAATGAAGCCTAAGGCCCAATAATTAGTCAATGTATCCAAGTGTCCTATGTGGCTTAGGCCTGTACCAGACCTTCCAATCTGCTGAACATTAGTCAAAGGATTTAAATTGTCATTTTGAAAGACATAAGGCCGGTTGCTAGACTTCGATTTGAAGTGCAATTTTATTTTGTAGTCCGAATTGACCAATCAGATTATTCGATACAATTCTTTCATATATTTTCATTGGTTAATTTGGACTATAAAATAAAATCACACTTCAAACCGAAGTCCAGCAACCGGCCTATAGAATATTAGCGTTTAACGCCCGTTGTGTTGTGCAGCCCTGGGGGTGGTGCGCAGCTTTGGACGAGGCTGCGAGGTCGCACAGAACACCGAGTGTGTGGACGACTTTGACTTTTTCACGTGCACCTCCTACTGCGGTGGACACCTCTGCAACAATGGTGACGGGACTGTGCAGCCGCCCCCTGCTTCGGGGGCGGCCAGGCGCTTCTAGGTGACGGGACTGTGGAAAGGCCCCCCTGCCTCGGGGGTTGCGAGGCGCTTCTAGCTGACTGTGGAGAGGCCCCCTGCCTCGGGCGCTTCTAGGGTACGTGGCGGCGAATGGCCAGTGAACACGAACGCTTGGAGAACTTCCAGATTAATTATTTTTGTTTTGAGTTGGCGATGCATGACGGCATACGGGATTTTGGTGGAAAGAATTTGCTTATTGAGTTTAGAACAAGGTTTGAACTTGAAACATCCTGCAGAATTACATCTTAACACTATTAATACATGTGTTGCCTATTTGCATGTACAACCTTCTGATATTTGATCACATGCAACAAAAGTACGACGACACGCTGGAAAACAAAGTGTTGCAGATTGATTAAAATATTATATTGCACTGTTCTGCAGCGCAGTAGCTGCTAAAGTAGCACCCTTCCATTGTTTCATAATTATTACTGTAGATTAACTTTCAAACTAAGCTATAGCTAAGGTTAATATTATCTCTAAATTAAAAAACAACATTTATAGTGATTGAAGGAGTGAGCTATGCATTTCAGACCAAACTCTATTTAGATAATCACGTACAAATCATGGCCCTTAACTCATTCGAGGAATATTCTCAGGCCTTCCATTTACTTTGACCGATTTATGCCCGCCTTCAACACGCTGTATGACATGATTATATATTAGATTATATTAAGAAGATATAACGCAGAACATTTACATGAAACATGGTTCAATATTCTGTCAGACAATCGTATTGCGTTATCATTAAAAACAAATCGCGACGCGGACACAAAAAACTGTGGTTAATAAATAATAAATAATGATGTACAATATTACCCTGTTGATTCAAACTACTCACAGCTAACAAGAAAACAGTGACTACGGTACTATCATGCCTACAGCGTTGAAGAGAATATTGCAGCTTGCGTGCACAGGGCATTGAACCATGTAATTGGCATTTTGAGATTTAGCATTCCAATATCTGGCCATGGCTGCACTGGATACGTTGTCATATTGTAGGCCTACTTTGGATTTGAAAACCGCCGGTAAGTCATCACATTGCATTATTCAGTTATCATAACACAAATATCTAAATTGTAAAACAATGCAAAATACGCAGAGTTGAAACGCAATGAATGAATAGTTGATGAAGGTCAAGCTTGATGATAATTGACAATCGCCAAGATATTATTTTCTCATCGCAAGTGATCGTGTAGAGACATACTCAAGGACAATTTGTCTAATTATCAATAAATCATATTAAGAACAATGAATAATAATAAAGTCGTATTACATGGCTAATAACTGCGCGGTTACAAATAAATGAACCAGTTTAAAACGTCCAATCACACGTCCTGCACAAAAAAACTAACCGATTGCTCGTGAACCTCCCTATGCTGCATAGAAACTCCATTGCTTGTCAAATCTGCACAAAGATTTTATGGCGAACACAACGCTCTCATATTGCATGCTGCTGGATGAAGCTGGATGGGCGCCAGCTCTATATATGCACACTGTATTATGGATGATAACACAAGATTGACCCTGGCACTACTTCATTAACAGCCAATCACGTCAGTTATTATAATAATTGAACCATAGTCCCCTCTGATCAGCAGCCAATCAGATAATTTGATCCGACACAGTCTACTCTTTGTGAAAATCATATAATGAGAATTTGTGATGTAAGGTAATGGATGACTGATAAATATAATTGTCACGTGACGCACCAATCACGAATGACGTGATAACTGTCCAATCACAGAGTAGCTTACGTGCGCGTGTGGGTGTGGCCTGCCACGGCACAGAGCCGCGCATGTTTCTCTATGACGTCACCAGCCTGTGTTAAATTCACTTTAACTGTCGCCATCTAACGAGTGTTGCATGAGACTGAGATAAACACGTTGCATAGAAGACACTGCACAGTGCAGCAGGTAAACAACACATGAGCGGTGGCCACACAGAACGTATTGCACACAGAGGAATGCAGCCATGAGATAATATATAGAACAGACCCTGTGAACACACTAACACATGATCGCATAGCGACTACAGTATACTACAGTGCTAGCCGCACAGTCATGCTTAGACTCTAGGCCTGATATAGACGGTAGAGAACTCAGGGGGGCTTGGAAGCTTAAACCTCCTCAAAACTTCTCTTAAGCCCCCCCCCTAATAATGGTACAATTATATTCCCTGCGCTTGCGATATCCGCTCGCAATTTGGGTAACCTCTCACTCAAAAAAAAGGGATTACCCCCCTAATATATATTTTCAAACCGACACTAAGTATGGATCCAGCAATTGTCATGTATGTAGTGATAGTGGCAAGGTTAGCACAGAATTATATCAGTTTTAGCTGCACTACAGATTGGAAGAAGACGCTCAAACGTTGACAGTAGAGATGTAGGGCATCAACTCACAACCGACAGCTCGACCGAACCGCCACGGCACGTATTGCTAGAGTCACTCGGAGCAGCTGTTGGACGCGATGACGTCACGCGGAGGACTGACGTCACTCGAGCTAACGTCGCCGCCACTCACGTCGTCCGCCGACTCGTCGCTGCTGCCATCTTGCGAAGCCTCGCTAACGACTAGATTGGACGCGCCGCCGCCGCCGCCGCCACCTAACGAATGCCCGTTCTCCTTCAGCCGCTTCTTCTGCTTCATGCGCCGATTTTGGAACCAGATCTTCACCTACAGGCATAATTTTTTGTTTTATTCATTCCGCCTTGCACGAATAAACTTAATATATAATTATGTTAAAATTAGAATTAAACTAATACTCTCATTTCATAGTTAAATCACTTAATACTATAATCTCAAATTACTAATTACTTGGCGTAGGCCCTTAAGTTTATGCGTGCAGTGGTCAAAAATTCATGATTTGCGCCGTCGTCACTTCATTCTGATCACGAACAACACGCTGAAAATTAAAGAGAGTGGAATAAAAGAATATCAAATTTGATCGTAGTTAGCGTCATACTTATAGCTTTTACGTAGTAAGCATTGATTAGTTATATTTAACGTACAAAAATATTTAAGCAAATGTGGAGCAGAGAGCAATGAACAAACAGTTGTAGTCTAGATATGTAAGCAGTGAATTCTTTATATTTTGGCTCCTTGTAGCCCAGATATTTGACTATCGAACTTGAATGGTTATTCGCTGATTGCAACAAGTAGGTTGCGGCAGACCTGAGTTTCGTTGAGTCCGAGAGAGGACGCTATCTCAATGCGCCTCGCCCGCGTGAGGTAACGGTTGAAGTGGAACTCCTTCTCGAGCTCAGTCAGCTGCTTGTTGGTGAAGTTAGTCCGGCCGAGGTTCGGAACGTGCTGCTGCTGCTGCGGCTGCTGCTGCTGCTGCTGCTGCTGCAGGCCCGAATACACGTCGTAGTCGAGGACTTTGGCTGTACAATGTATAGCAGAGTTAGCAACAATGGACCCAATAACAGGACATCTAATATGAATAGAAATGTGAAATGTACAAAGCCACAAATTTCAGATAAATAAAAAGAAGACTGATAAGTCGTTGAATGTCGCCGCAGCAAAAGGTCAAACCTTGACTGGCATTAAGTATAAGCGAATCCTGCTGCAGCTCTTCGCCTTAAATTATAATCCTTTAATGTTGATTTCTCTGTTCTTTTTAGCAATTCAGTTTTTAAAATTGACCTGCTTCTAATTTTTTTACTTAATATACCTCATTGGCTTTGCTGCATTCTAGTGAAGAAAAATGATGAAAAGGCTTCAAAATAGCGTCATGTCAGACAGACTCGTCGAGGCTCGCTGCGTGTCAAGGAGGAGGCTGGAGTGTATGGTTTGCTAAGCAAAGTCTCAAAGTCGCATATGCAGTCGGAAAGTGCATTTTAACTAAAATATCCGACTAGAGGTTACAATCATCGCTTTCAATGCTCAGATACAGACTTCGCCCCAATCTCCCACCATTGACAATGGATGCGGGGGGTTCCCTCCATGCCCAGTTGAAAATATTTAATTATTCGCCCCCCCCCCCCCCCAGTCAGCGCGTGTTACCCTGGGAGGTTGCAGTCTTGGGGTGACTCCGCTTGACCGTCATCCACTTGTAGGTCGTCTGCTGCCGCCGCACCTCAAACCCCCCGTGTCCCCCCATCATCCCTCCATCAAACTGACTCCCTCCCAGGGCGCACCTGCCCCCCGGGCCTCCGCAGCACCCCACGCAGTACCCCCGCGCCCCCCCAACTCCTATACAGCACCCCGTCGCCCCCCACAGCCCCCCCGACTCACCACAGTTGTTGTAATACTCGCCGACAGAGTCGGCCAAGTGTCCGTAGTAGTCCTGCTGCGGGGGGAGCATGTAGCCCCCAGGCGCGCAGCCCCCGCTCCCGAAAGGAATATACCCGGAGGGGTGAACGTAGCCCCCATCTAGCGCCCCCCTGCCACCACCCTCTGGTGGATAGTACACGTGGGATAAACGTGCTCCCCCTGGCCCCCCCTCACATCCATCCAGGGCGCCCTGCGACACACCCCCGTATCCTTGGGGGATCTGTTGTCGCAGTCCCCCCAACTCTTCTACCGCACCGCGGCGCCCACCCTGCATGTCCGCGTAGGCTCGATCTGAGTGAGGGATGGGGTGAGGGGGGTCGGGGTCGAGGGGGGGGTAGTGGTCGTAGAGACGGGGGGAGCAGGCGCGCGCGTCCCCGCCGCAGTAGGGCGCCACGGGGCCGTACGGCCCCCCGTGACTGCTGTATGTGTGACTGTCGAGGTTGCACAGCGTGTAATCAGCCACGGACTGCATCCCAGCGTCAAGGATTTGAGTCGAGTCTCTACAAGAAAGCTCTCTACAGACCTGGGCCTAACGACGTTCTGCTCAGTGAAGGGTGTGCAGGGCGTGTGTAGGTCTCATCGGCTGTTGGTGCAGGCTAGGGTTTAGTGAAGCGTGACGGTACGCTTAGATCCGCGCATTGAGACGTGACTGGGTCCGCTGCGTGGACTCACAGTCCGAGACACAACCACGAGCGGACGTCAGGCAGATCGCGCAGAGGTCCGCGCACGGCTGCTGATGGCACAGAGCACGGACCGCGGGTCGAAACTGAGCTGAAAGCAACAACAAAACTTGAATAACTGACTAGTAGTATACAAGTCGTCATGAGATTTATAAAACTCACAATTTCATATGATATAAAAATTTCACGTAATTTGGAACCTACCCGCATTATTTTGTTTGACATAGGTCAATTCTTTTGCATAGGATATAGACTAATCTAATCCCAAAATTGTAGTTGATGTTACGCAGAATTTTGGTACTATTGAATAAATACTGACAGCATCTACATTGTGCATGCATTTACATGCATCTGCTACAACAGGCCCGTAGGCTATTTCCGTCAGTTGTGCCGGCACTGCGATGCAGCGGCTGTGCACGCGCTACGGATCTCTGGACACTCCTAATGCATTTCCCTGGAACTGCACGCAGTAACTGGAACCGCTATTATAATGCAGCGCGCTCGCAGTCGACGATCATAACTAAAGCCGCGTCTAACCGCGCTGCTATCGATATCGCAGCCTGGTGTTGATGAATCGAAAGCCTGCAGCAGCCAGTTGCCTCGGCTCGCCTGTCCGTCAAGGACCCTACAAGTTACGCCAGAGGGCTATATTGTAGACTCCGTAGCGTGTATTTTGTGCAATGCTATAGGTACCCTGGGTAGCGTGCATAGGGGATTATCGTTAATCTGATGCACTGCTGCAGTCGACACATGCGATGTATAGGACGATCTCTCTCAACCGTCGTGCAGCGGCGAGGCGTTATTTACCGACTGTCAGTCATCCAACAGCTGCTAACCGCGCGCCCCCCCTCCCGTCCGGCACCCCGCCCCTCCCCCCGCCCCCCGCCCCCTGCTCCCTGTAGCTCGGCGGGACGCCTTACAACAACAAGCGGACCACAGCCTTGCTCTGCAGGCTATGCAGGCTGCGTGCCAGGAACTGTCAGCTGTTGAATCTCTGCAGGCCGTGACCTCATAAATTGGACGCCATGAAATACAAACCATTATCGCAACAAGAAATCCGTCATGTCGGTAAAAATCACACGGTAATTAATCGTTCGCCATCATTAATGCGTACGACTGTGAGAATAATAATGGTATTGTAGATCAATAATGTAAAAAATTAGTTACAAATTTTGCAGACACTGATCGTCTCAATGAAATTGATAACATAGGTCCCTATAGGCCAAATATCAGAATCCTATCACAATTGACCTTGCCACCTTGCTCACAATTCACTCGTTACGTATCACGCTCTGACGCGGCTGCAGGTATGATCACCAATTTTTTACAGGAGTTGATTTCCACCCAACACCCGATGAATTACATCCCGTGAATTGAACATAAAGGCACCCACATCCTTCATCTTGTAGCATTCCTGCGTCAAATGAACTGATTTCAACATTTCAAAGCTGACACAGTATACTCCGTCAATGGCTACCAGCCTAAACAGTAGATCTAACGTGCGCATCTTGTCAGCCTGCTCTAGTGATAGCGTGACAACCGGCTAGACAGGCCTACAGACTTAGTAATAGAATTATGACAATGAACTTTCAAGCGTGCTAATAATGCAAATCCTCTGTATGCGGAATGGCTCGCCGACGCCCAGCCCAGAACGCTGCTCAGTCCCGCTCTGTGTGTACAATACATGACAGGTCTGCGCGCTCGTCAGACATGACAGGCTGACAGTGTATAGGCCCTGCTGCAGGGCGCCTTGCAGCGGGCGAGGTTTTGTGTTGATCTAAAGCGTTTGACATCATCCATCATCGGACAGCCATCAAAGTCCCGACACTCTCCACAGCGCCTTTGTCTGCTGGCGTTATAGCGCGAGACAGCGGCGGGCAGCTAATGGATTGATATCAGCGCTGCTCGCGCCATCTATACTGCCCTGGAGTGACGTTACTCCGCGTCGGGGCAGAGTTGAAGATAATTTTACAACCGCGCATTTGTCAAAATCCCTTCAATTTTTTCCACGATTTCTCAATTTACAACAGCACTATCAATTTTCACTACTGCGCATTTCAATTTGACAACAGTCACTGTACAACTAATTACAACGGTACACTGTACAATAAAGTAACTGCCTTTTGCGTGCATGGGGGGTAGGAGAAAGAATAATCACAGGGTTATTAGGCCTATGCGAACATACTATCTAACGAAAGCCTTCCGATGGAGAGAATTTGCGATCTATGAGTGTCTGGTTTTAAAGTAAATGGGAACGCCGTCCCAAGTACGCCTCATCTATATAATATAGCCGTATATGAACTGCATGGTTGTGTCTCCTCAATTTCTAAGCTTCTCTGTTTTAACTGACGGCGTTTCCGCACCTTTTTCTGCGTTTTCACGCCTCCTTTCGTTTGATCAACCACTTCGATTATTGAATTTTAAGAACCACAGACAGATCATTGCGGAAATAAAATTATAAACTAAACTTTATTCATTTCGAAAGTCATTCTGAAGAGTGCTTATTTATTTTCCACGCCCACCGAACTCTTCTGGACGACAACAATTACCTTTCCATTAATTATTATTATTGCGATTCATTTCTTAATATTTACTACTATCCTCTAAATAATATACTTGCGACCAGATGTTCAATATTTGCGACCATCATCTTAATAATTTCGACCAGATTTGCGACCAGCCAATGATTATTTTCGACCAGCCTTGAAATAATGCGACCTGGTTTCAGAGTAATACGAGGAGGCTTTGAGAAACTGTAGCTCGCTCTTGAATAATTGCAACCTACTTTAAGTAATTGCGAACTGCTTTAAAACAATAACGACCCGTATTTCAGTAATTGCGACCAGGCTTGTAGAATTGCGATTAACTGTGAGTAGGCCTAACTGCGACTTGTTTGTCAACCAAGTGCGATCTACATGTGAGTGATTGCGATCTATACTTTGATTAATTGCGACCTGCATTTCAGCAATTGCTACGCTTACTTCTGAATAATTTTGCGACCTGCTTTTGAATAGTCATGACTTGATTTTAAAATTGCGACCTGGTTTGTAAATTGTGATCCACTTCGTGTATAACCGCGATTTGTCTTTCAATAACTGCGACTCACTTTTGAATAACTACGACATTCTTTTGAATAATAGCAGTATAGCCCATATACCCCCCCACCCCGCTAGCCTGACAGCTCTCCCTTCCTTTTGATGACCTAGGCCTCAGCGCGCCGCCGCTGCCGCCGCCGCCGCCGCTCAGAATTCCTTTTATTGATTAATAGAATTATTCACTGACGGCGTGCACGCTGCAGCCCCTAGCCTACTCTCGAAGCAATTCTGCGTCAACTCAATTTCCGTCCCCGACGTGGGGGTCAGGGTCGGAGGGGGGGACCCTGCGGCCTCGTCAGGGCTGTGCGTGCCGCAGGGGGGGGGGGGGCGGAGGGCAGGGTACGTCCGCTGCATGGAATGGGTTCGATAGATCCGCTATATGCCACGGTGTAATTATAGGCTGAGGCCCCTCGCAAATCTGATTCAATCGCCTATATGATTTTCTGCATTAGAGTGAAGAAAAAAGATTAAAAAAGGTTTTAAAATGGCGCCATCTTGCTGATGCATTTTAACTAAAATATCCTACTAGGGGTTGCAAAGTCGCAAAATTCGCAAAGTCGCAAAGTCGCGGCGTCCCAAAATGCATTTAAACTAAAATATCTAACTTGGATAAGTAAGAACGAGTGATGTCAAAATTTCAACATAGTAATTTCGTAACACGCATTCACCGCTTGAACTATACAGCCATTAGAGGATCATGTAACTGGCCCTATATCACTATAATATATCGTCAACATTTAACGCACGTTTGTAGCTTAAACCGTATGAGAACGACGATAGTGATGAACTGGGAGAGAAGCGAGCAACTGGACACTCACGCACGCTGTCAGGGAGAATTGTCGGAGAGAAGGAAGTATAATTGAGTTAGCAGTTATTGACTCGTGCTGCGGAGTGAACCAGCATGTAGGGGGCAGGCTTACAATAGCGCGTCTTGCTTGATTACAGCCATCCACACCCTGGTTCAGTCTCACTGCATGACAGCAGGCCTGCAGCATGCAGCGCACTCTTGCACAAAATTGTGTTCAGACCCCTAAAAATTGTTTAGTCGTCTCCCGCATGCATCATGCAGACCGCATCACTCCGGCGCATAGGTGACACCGCGTGTACGTTATAACAGCAGCATGTGAATGCATGTGAGCCCGAGTATACAACAGCCGTACAATATTCTCGGCAGCAAGTAGGTATTTACCAGTAGCCTATATAAGCTTTAGGTCTGTATATAGCCTATCCAGCATCAGCCGCCGGTGCTCGCAGCCGCAGCATGACGCAGCTATGAACTCATCAAAGCTCCTATTGACTATTGACCGCCTTCTCTCCCTCGCCCCCCCACCCTCTCACACGACGTGCACCCCCCCTCCCCGCTAGATCGAAGGCTGAGGGGAGAGCGGCATTAGCGCGTAGAGCCAAGTCAAGTCCGGCTTCGCGGTCGGCACTCCGTACGCGGCTCCCGGAGGCCCGCCCCCTCCCCTCCTTCCCTCCCCTCCTTGTCACTATCCCTCTCCTGCTCTACCCCTACACGGGGGAATACGCAGCGGCTGTAGCGGCGCCCTTATTGCGTCTTAGTACGCGAGTGTAATACAAGCGTATATCTGCAGATCTTTGGGCTGATATCCTCCATCTATGCACAACAGAGGCTTAGAGGCCTAGATTGATCAATGGTACAATACAACCTACAATGGTCAATAGTCTGCAGAGCGAAAGATAAAAGAGCTCCTCTATAATATAACACAATAGCGATTACTCATAATTTGTGAATGATAAAAAATTTCATTTTTAAATTTCAGGAATCTGTTGCAAAATTATCTCAGCTACAAACCCTGGAAAAGTGGAATACAAATGTCAAAATTTGGCGAAGTTATCTGCGTCGTGCTGAGGGAGCCTCCTTATGCCTTTTTTTATGTTTAACAGCGATTTAGCATGTTATGATGATTTTTTTTTGAAACTGTGTTAAATTACCGGATGTTAAAATTGCGCAGCTGCTAACGTCAACTGTGTGCACAGTGTATATTTGTCTTGC
>JAQIWG010002387.1:0-20559 GCA_034695025.1 Chamaedrilus cognettii | reverse complement strand
TTAAGAATATTTTACATCGTAATTCTCTTAAAATAGTTGCATTCAAAACTGCATGCAAAACTGCATGTAAAATATGCACCGTGGAAAGAAGGCCTTAGCAATTGCACTCTTACCTGCAGTATATCGATGCCAAGCAGCAGCCTGATCAGACTCTCCTGTGACCCTCTGGAACTAAACAATAACAGCCAAAATACTAACCCAGAACCAATTGGAGAATTCATTTTGCAACACAAAATCATAGCTTTGACAGATTTACAGAAAAATAATGCCGCATTTCTCAGCTATATAGCACTATCGATGAATTTAATACATTTCTGTCACTGCTACTCTATTGTACTTGTACGATCTTTGATCAAAATTCGATCCGTAGGCTACTTCAATAAATAATTTTGCTACAAATTTTTTATTTCAACCAAGTGTACGTAAAACAATTAAATACATAATTAAGAATCACTTAGTCAAATTCAAATGTTCCAGAAAGAAGAAGTAGCAGACACTACTACTAACACCACATCCTCCGCGTCGCGCACTACCACCGCTGGCATGAGAAAGCTTCGAAACCTACACAACAAAGGAACCAGCATTCTAACTATCAATTATTGCATTTACGCAATAATTGATTGCAAAACACCAAATCTATACATTTTGACTTATTTCTAAGCAACAACAAAACAGAACACAAAATCGATCACAAAAATTTGTCAGCGTTGTAATGCAAAATCTTACAGTTGATTTTAAAACAAAATGGCAAAGTTGATAAAATCAAAATAGTGGCACTTAACTTTGAAAGAATCAAAATAATACGTTACAGTGATCGTGTTTTGAAAAGCTAACAGCCACATCCGTAGTCAATTTATTGATAAATTAAGAGTACAACTCATCAACACCTTATTTTCCACTGTTAAAGCAAACGACAAACCAAAAAGATTAATCAAAACAATTTTGTATATTCCAGATATAAACATACATTCCAGAATCTTCTATGTGCTTTGAGAGAGATTCCATGAATTCAGAGACAATCTGAGAAATAACAACGTATTAACAACTGCGGTACGATACTAAAGAAAGAAATTCACAAACAATATGAATTTTTATTGATTTATACTCATTATCTACACAATCAGGCCCGGTAAGTAAAATAGCATATTAAATCTCATACAGGTGATCAAATTATAATGCAAAGTCAAACTAGTTTTCGTTAAAAAAAGCAACATAGATATTAATAACGCATCGTTAAACTCCCTTCTAGCCAACCTGCGGATAATCATCATGACGCTTTAATATCTGCAGCATGTTACGCTGGAAGATGGATCCATCCTTTTCTACAAGCAGAAGAATTTTTATTTTTATTTTTTATTTTTTAAACGGACTGTATCAATTTTCTAACCATCGCACAGTTCAAATTTATTTCCTTAGCTATAAATTCAGCATATGCAGTGTCGGCGCCGAGCAACATTGAACATGCTCTTCTCGTACAAGGCTGAAGCACCTCGAATACAGTCAGCATTATTTACACACTATTACTATCCGTTTATTATATTAATGTCAATTTTTTGTACTATTAAACATTGATTGTTATCCTGCATTGCTTTAGCCCACGATAAAATTTTGATTAGGTTTTACATTGTGATCCGCCAATAACATCATGTCGAAATTTCAACTCAGAATAATTAACTCTGATCAAAATTATGTAACTCTTATTGATTCAACCATGGATACATCTTTGTTCCTCATCGTGACGTCGATGTGAAAAAAAATTACGCTCGTAACAATGTTACTGCAATCAACCACTTCTAAGTTTTCACGCGCTTCCACTATTTAACATACTTTTCGGATAAAATTAATTCTCGTACTTCAATTAGATTAAATTAATTAAGTAGATGCGCAACATTCAGCTCACAGCTCACTCGAATCTCACCAAGTTCAATCTGCTCGGTAGCGCTCAGCTCCGCTCCTGCCTGCCTCAGCAGCTGGCTGAATACTGAGTCAGCTGCATCACTTCGCTTCTTTTTACCTTGAAAGCAGAAAGTAGTGCAATGGTTAGTATTAAAATACTCGCATATGAAAAACTGTCCTATATTACATGCATCTTCGTAAAAAGAACTGGTAGATTAAGAAGATACAATAATTATAAAATTATTGTTTAATAAATGAAGAGTAGATAAAGTGTGACACGACATAAAAAATATTCAACATGTACCTTAAAGGCTTAATGTTAAAGTCATGTGAAGCTGCATTTTAAGTAGCCTATCCAGTGCAATAGACTATACAAGGGCAGCATGAACGGCACAAACTTGTCAATTTTGTCATGATTGTGTCCGAATGAACACTTAAGCCCGCATACAATTCATATTTCAAGAGCACGTACCCGGCATGCACTCTTTTTTTTTTTTAATAGGCCCACAAAAATATATCGCATGTCAAATATAGTTTAGCATTGTGCTTACTTTTACCATCGGCCCCATCGTCGCCTATCTTGGCCTTCGTGCGTTTCATCAGTTAATGTCAGCAACAATCTTCTGTCCAACGGCACAACCACGATTCTGGAAAGGAAACGCACAATCAAATAACAATAATATATATATATTATATTATTTTATTAAATTAGAAGCGACTAGCGGTGGCGTTTGCCCTGCGCACGTTTGATTAGTTGCTTGTTCGATAGCGCAACTGGCAATTATCGCGCGAGAATTTTTTTTTCGTTTTAAAATTTGGGTTAGGGCCCCGTTAGGGTTAGCAAGTTAGGGTTACGGCTGCGTTACGATCAAGGTTAGGGTTAGGATTAATGGTTAGTCAAGATTATGAGTTATATTCGAAGTGGGCGTGATACAGAGCACACCCCGCCGTTAAAACTTAGACGCTTGTATTAAATTATATACATTAAAATCTACACTAGCTAAACGCTGCGCTGCTTATCTGCCCTTGTGATACACCAAATTACGGGCCTAGAAAAGCTAAATCTTTCGCTCTTTGACTGTCGAGAATATGCATACATATTAAGTCTATTACGAGAATTTGTAGTGCCATTTAAGAAAAATTAGGAACGTTTATAATTAGTATATAATTTAAATACCTATTAATATTTTGGCGCCAGTTTAGTAAACAAACGCTTGTTTTGGTTCTTCCTGATGGTAATTACAAATCAGTGTTGCCAAATTTAGGATCTAGCAGAGCGCAATAAATAATCGCGTCAAAGGCCTATTATCATCATATTTCTAATTCTAATTGTGGTACAAAATTATCGCGTTCTATACTCAAATATTATACGTCGTTTATTTCTATGCGATTTTTATGTTGCAAAACTAATTATATAGGACTCATTAGTTACAGTAATGATTTTTGCAATACGATAATTTCTAGGTTAAGGAAAATCAACAGACTCCATTACTGGATTTTTAAATAATGAATGTATTTTGATAATGAAACTGCAAATAGCTTACACTGCTAACTAAACAACTGACAAAACTACTTAATTTGAAAACTCCAGTATCAGAACATGTTAGGAAACCATCTCAGAATTATTTATTTTGATACACGACGTAAAAAAGGTCGAATGTTAGCAAATCAGGCATTTCTATACTCACCAATTTATTTTGCAACATGGTGGTAACATTATTATTTCCTAATAGCTTTTAAAAGTAATCATAATAAAGGCAACATTTCTATACCAATAAATTAACTACATCGGTGAAAGAATTTATACAGCTTATATCAGCTGGTTCATATTAACGAAAAATAATCCCAAAAAATTGAAAACCATCATTATCACGATAATTATATTGTGTATGTATTGCATGCACTATATGATCAAATCACAGTAAATTGTAGCATGCACTGATACAAATTCAATGAAACACTGTCATTACATGATTTCTTTTGATAAGGTGTTTGATAATGTAAGGTTTACATATAAAGGTAAACCAGTTGTAAATAAACTGCAGTATTATGTATTGCAATGTAACAGATCCGTGCTATATCCACATGCATGCATGTGAATACAATCCATTTCAAATTTGAATTAACACTCCGGCAACTGGGGGAACCGCCCCCCTGTTGTCATCCACTAAGAAAATTCAAAATTTGACACATATTTCATGTGTTGCACAGTTTACAAAGAGAATCTGGAAATGCAGTGGCAAAAATTATTAATCACAGAAAATGGCAAAAAAACCTCTTCAGAACGAAAAAAAAATCCATCACTTATTGCTTCGAACCCTAATAACAATTCATTATAACAAACGATATTCAGCAAACAGGACCAAAATAAAGTTAACCAACAAAAAACATACATTTGTGAACAAAACAGTGCGAGTTGAACCTTTGCAATTTGTGAATCTATTGCCAGGTATAGCCTGCCACCTTAATGACCAATTGCACCAATGGTGTTATAATGTTAATCTAAATCGAAACGTTGATCAGCCATGATATACACATTTAAATTGCAAAATTTTTCCTGAAAATTTTAATTTGCGTCAGTTTTTCTAAATATCCAATTATTCTTCTACGATGATCTACAAACCAATAACACCCATTGATGCAACCAGTCATGCGCATCGTATCGCCTAAGCTGAACCCACCTCAACTATCAGGGTTTAACCAAAAACAGAATTTAACGACAACAAAAAATCCTGCTGGCTGAACTTAAATCCCACAAATTTTTCTTCCCAGTTCTGCCACCAAACTATTCAAAATCATCGAAGTCGAATCCGCCGCCTCCGCCGAGATTCGACATTGTGCCGAACTCGCTTCCGGCCCTCATCGCACCCATTCCGTACTCGATCGCAGTGGCGTCGGAGTCTTCCAGGCGCCGCAGCTCCTGGAGAGTGTCGACGATGACGACGCGGAAAGGACTGTTTGGAACGTGTTGCCCAGACCACTGGACGTGAATGAAGTACTCGCCAATCTCTGTGGGGTGGTAGACGCACTGGATGACGCGCTCCGACTGCGCGCTCCTCTTCATCTCCACGCGGAACGCACCTGTCGGACATGCGGATAAACACACACAGATAAAAAGTGAGGAGACACGGATAAACAGTCAAATCACAAGAACTGTATCCTCAAATCACAAGAATAGTGGCTTGAAATCAAAAGAATTGTAGCCTCAAATCACAAGAAAAGCAGCTTTTCTGCAGCTAGAAAAGCTGCAGAAAATCACAAAACAGTGATCTAAAATCACACGAATAGTTGTTCCCAAAACCATGCAGTGGGCACTTACAACCTCGCAAGTCCAAGTCTTAACTCTGAAGACTTCTAACTTGGACAGAGTACTCTGCCTTCACGAACAGTGTTAGCAAATCAGACAAAACGAGTCGTCACACAACAAAAACGACGTCGTTCATATTACACATTGTAATATATATTAAGAGAACAAGCTTTCTATTCATTAAATCGCGATAACAATATGATCTCGATCTCAAAATGAATTAAATACAACCATGAATCATATGAACATTGTTTGCATGCGCGAACCTTTCTTGGCGCGCACTTTGACGGTGAGCTGTCCGGGCCCAGCGTTGCGCGTGTCGACGATGAAACCGCTCTCGAAGGTTGCGAGGATGCCGCTCCTGATGCCCTCGCCCTCCACCACCACCTTGCTGGCGTCAGGCGCCGCCACCACCTTCACACTGAACGGACTTCCTGCAAGCACGCACGTCACGCGTTAACAATGATCCATTCCCCAGATGACGTCACAAAAAATCTGCTCATGTCTGCAGACTTGTAATTTTATTTATGAATAATGTAAATAGTTCTGATATTTATAAATTTTATCCTTAACTATGGGGAACGCATGGCATAAATTCCTTAAATTTTTTAAAATGATATTTTCATTTGTAATAACAATATCTACGATTTGTTTGTTACAAAAAATGTCAAAGCAATGATATGAAAGATCAACTATCCATTGAGATTGAGGACTTAGATGCCATGAACCTACTAGATCACTTGGTATTCGCACTTACCGATGACAGGTTCGCCGCCGAACGTGATGGTGATCTGATGCAAGCCGCACTCCTGGGGTCGGATGCTGACCTCGTACGTGCCGTCGTTACGATCCTCGATGTCGCAGTAGGCCGGCCTTGAGGGACCCTGGCACCGCACACACAGCTCACCTGAAACAGAAGGAGAAAGAACAAAATTAGAGAGATATTGCACACATGGATTTCCCAGGAACTTGAAATTCTGTAGTTACTATGAGTGAATCAAATTAAACCAGAGCTTTGTGAGGTACGAACACGTGTGTTGTCTCGTTGTCTACATCACAAAGAACAGTCTAGGCTGACAATCATACGCAGCATTGCAATTAATTCCACAGAGCATAACAAGCTCTAAACACTAACAATAAATACAACATACTTAATAAAATCAAAAAAACCGAAGAATCAGATTCTTTTCATTGCTTCGGTTTTTATGATCGAGTACTTCGCCAAACTTTAACGCACTGTGGCGATACAACTTTTGATGCTACCTACAGTCTATTTGCATTGTTTGTATATATAGCTTGTTATGCCATGTGAAATTAATAGCAACGCTGCTTAGAATTGTCAGATCGACTATCAGTTGAGATTGAGAATTGTGGTGCAAGAAATTCAATTGAACATTATCGAGACTTTAATACATGGTGATCCAAAAAAACGGTACAGCGCATTATTTAAACTGACCAACGCCGGCCCGTCTGGCGTCGACGAGTACAGTAAGCGTCTGTCCGAGCACGCCACAGCTGAGCCCGTCTCCCGTACACACCACCTTGCTCGCGTCACTGCCCGACTGAACTGTGACCTTGTACGGCGAGTAGGGCGCCTGCTCGTCACCCCACATCACGCTCAGCAGATAGGCGCCTTGTGGGGTAACACACAAGCAATATCGATTATTACACATTATCATCATATGTGCCAAATCGGGAACCTCCTGCAGGCCGGTGAACAAAGAATCGGCTCGCAGCCTAGAGCGCCCCGCACAAGTCGTAAAATGCGATTAAAGAAGGGTGAGCGGTTCTGTGCAAGCTCCGTTGCACGGAAGCAGACTGTATATAGTCTTTGTGCTACACACGGTCAACAAACCACAAAAACATAAAAATAAAATAAAAATGTGAAAGTTGTACTTTTAAACAATTGTTTCTAGATACAATCTAGAAACAAGCAATCAATCATGTGTCAAATTAGTCGCGTCAAATATTGACCAGCGCATTAGCGATTACGTGTGACACTGGGCCTATCTACTTTTTGTTATTGTAGCCTAGTAGTAATGCATTTAATTATATTAAAAATAATATAATGAAGACTAATATTTTGTCATAATATCGTATTATCAGATGGGTTTCATAATTCATTCTATGAATTTAAACAACACAATGACATGCAGGTACTGCGGGCTTAGAACCAACAGTTTTATTAGCTGCATATCAGTCAAAGTTTCAATAAATACAAAAATTAAATTAATAGTAAAAATTAGTACCAGATTTCCTTGGCACGTAGGTGCAGCGGTAGACGTTCTGAGCCATGGGCTCGACGAGACACTCGATGTCATCCTGTACACCGATTATCCGCACCACGGGAATTCCTGGCAAACGGAAACGTTAAATTATAAACTCAAATGACTTAGAATATTTTTTCTGCCTGGATGCATAATATTCTAAGCTTCTTGACTAAAATTCATCTTAACTGAAGCGATAGACCGACCAATCGGAGCGCTTGTACCATCGTTAGATCTTTGGCTTGTGATGGTTCATGAGCACTAATTGGTCATTCTGCAGCTCGATTCGATGATCCAATGCCAACTCACAGTAACTCAATAACCTTCACCATTAGAATCTCTGATATCAAAACGTGAAATGTAAAGCGGAGCTCTGTTATGTTGCAATATATAATACTGCAGCTTATTTACAATTGGTTTGCATTAATAAGCCTCTTCAAAAGAAATCATGTCAGTGTATCATTGAATGTGTAGCAGTGCATGCTGCAATTAGCTGCGATTTGATCATGATAGTGCATGCAATACATGCGCAATATACAAAAATGATATAATATGAAATACGATATAAGACAAAATATTTTAAATAAAAGAGCGCTCACCCGGCCCAGCTCTGGTTCCATCGATGATGAACTGGGCCGACTCACAGACGCACGCCGACACGAGCCCCTGACCGCTGAGCACGAGCTTGCTCGCGTCCACCCCCTCATCACACTCACACGTCAGCAGCACCTATACACATAGCAATCATCATCATCATCATCATCACACTCACACGTCATCAGCGCCTGCACACACATCTCACGTATGTGCAGGTGCCGCATTCAGATTAAAAATTAATAACAATCTAGAGCTGTCACAAATACTGTTATGCTATACTGGCCTTCTATTATTAGCTCGTTTGCCAATGTACTGTTAACAGTATTCTATTCTTAGCCAGTGGCGGTTCCAGAATGTGGCTCGGGGGGGAGGGACTAAGCCCCCCCTCCCAATTAGGGTTTCAAGCCCCCTCAGTTGATTTGAGCCAAGGCCATTCTGGAACCGCGATACATGTAGTAGTTAGAAACAGTTCTCCTGAAAGATTTAGACACTAAAGATCTTTCATATGGCAGAATATTGAAGAAGAAGTTCTCCTTTTGATCCACCTACCAGCGAGTCCCCTGAACCGGCCGTGGCAATGATGGGAAACTTGCAAATGGGCAGCTCGTTCCAGTAGACTCTGATGTAGTAGTCCCCTATAACAACCATTCTACGTACATTAGAGAACGAACGGCGGGCTGCCATGGGTGTAAATCATTCAAAAACAGAGTATTCAAAAAAAATTCAGGCGAATCGTCCTGTAAGGAAATAAGAAAATTAAATCGAATAATGCTTATTCTTGATTTCAAATTTTGAAAAACTGCAATAAATTTTTTATTAAATATCTGAAATGTCATATGTGAAGATCTGCTAAATATTACGAACAACGATCTGTCACATTGTTATGAAAGCTAACAAATTGATGATTTTCTCAAATAATTAAATTGAACATGTCTGTTTGTAACCTTGGTGAGTAAAAAAGAACATAAAAAAATCTCAAAGACAACTTACCTGCTTTGCGCGGCACAAACTTGAGAACATAGCCATCAAGTCCCATTGGAAGGACATCTGGCGAGAGCTTTCCATCAGGCCCCTCAATGGACGCTGTCAGCTGGCCTGAATGTAATGGATAAACGAGATAGCAGAAGATCAAACATTAACGAATTTGTGTGCACATCCATCCTCCTATTCAGTCTACGTATATTAATCCAGCATATTGTAAGCTTACAAATGAGTAGAAACACATCACAGATCAATTAATTAAAAGGCAATCTAGCTATCTGCCTAAGTCATACACAGAAAACAAGAAAAGATAACAAGATTTATATATTTAATTTAGCCAGTTCTTGACATAAATTTTAAAGCAGCAAATATTTAGATCAGTTCAGCATGAGCTTGTAGCTGTAAATATTATACTTTTGTTCCTATCAATATTTCCCAAAATAAGCTAAATTGATTAATCGCTTCACAAAAATCAAATTAAACAACTTTAAACAAAAGCCAGAAATGCAGCCAAACTCTGACCTGGCCCGGCACAGGCCGTGTCAAACTGAATGCTCTTCATGACATTTAGCGCGACCTTGACCCTGTCTGGAGCAGTCCACGTCGAGAAGTCATCAACCACCTGAACCTGTCAATACAAAAGCATTCGAAATCAGGATAAGCAGAAAGACGTTAACAATTAGAGAACTGAAAACCAATGAGAAAGTATTGCTGAGTTTGAGTAAAACACCAGCGATTATTATTGATAATGATACTAGGATGAAAGAAAATATCATTTGGCATAATATGCAGAGGAGGGATCTTTAATGCGGTTTGAATGGAAGAATAAAGGGCAAAACAAACCCGTAGAGAACACGAATAGCAATGAATAGCTATGTAAGCATTGATATATAAGATATGCTTGCGATTAAATTCCATGATGATATGATGATATGATGATATGATGATGACAAGCAACAAGAATCGATTTTATTCGAGAGGTTGGGTGCCAGGGACCCGCCACGCTGAACAGAAGGAGACCGATACCTGGCAGGGGTCGACGACGCGGGGGTGGAAGGGACACCCGTCGACTTCGTGGCCGTTGAACTGAAGGTGAATGGTGTAGATGCCGACCTCAGCAGGCACGTAATTGACTTTGAGACGACCACCCTGCTCCGGCTCGATCTGTATGCGAGCCAGGCTGTTGGGACCTTGCAGCAAGGGAACCAATGAACAGATTAATTCTCTAATTTCAATCTGGCTAAGTATGTATATTGTAAACAACGTTTTATTATAATGTTGAGATTTTAGGTCTTATTTCAATATAAGAACCAAGATCTTGATTGGCAGCAATGTTGATTGCTTTTATTATTTATCAACAAAACTATTTAATTGATTCAGTTATTTAATGGATCATAAATATATCATTTGTTTCAATTAGTTTTAGAATTTTAAACTAATAATCGAAATGACTGTGTTCTAATTTTTCACCAACAAGGTTCAACGTTAGACCACTGAACAATAAAGTAAAACCAGTAGGAAAGAAGAGGAACCTTGTATCTGGGCAAGCAGCTCGCCCTTCTGCCCCTTTGGATCAACAAAGAAGGTCGCGACACAATCGACGACCCCCTTGATGAGTCCGTCACCGCATGCTGTCACCGGGATGTTAGCTCGAATCTCCTGCCTCACCGGGCACCCTGCGACAAAAATCACTGATGCACAATATATGCACTATATAACCTTAAAAACAATAAGTTGTTGGGCGTATTGTATTTTCTTCAAACAAAGTATCTCAATTCACCTTGAAATAAAACAGGGACGCTTTTGAATTTTTTATTGTACTATATTGGCATTCTGGAACGATCCAATGATGATTTACGATTCAGCATACGACGAATCGTGATAAATACACCATGTCACTATAAAACTATTTTGTGTTGTGCTTCACTTGCATTTTACTTCGTCAAAATTTGAAGTAAATGGTTACAGCAATCACTTCTGTATCATCTACATCATCGTCATATGAGAGCATTATTGTATGAAATTGTTGTATAAAGCACACTAAAATTGGGCCAAATTACTAAAAGCGCATAAATCGTGCTATCTTACATCGTTCAGTTGAAACAGATTAATTATTCATCAACATCTTATATCCACGCATCATGAAATCAAATTTATATTTGAAACTTTTACATTAATTTCGTACTAAATTATCGTTTTAAATTAGTACTAATTATTTCAATCGACCTGGCACATCGAGACAGCCGTATGTCACGTGCACTTTGTACGCGCCGGGAATCTGGGGCAGATACGCAATACGCTGACCAGATGGAGTCTTTTCCGACTCAAACGGAACCGGGCCATTGGTCGGATCGGTGATGGTCACGCCGAGTTCAGCTTGACCCGCATTCGCATAGTTGACTATATAAACAAAAGAACGTCGTTCGATTCATTGTAATTATAATTCAGTCAAAGATAAAGTTCAAGACTGAAGGCAGTTTTTAAAATATATACAAAGATCGGTTCAAAAAGCACCTATCAACTGCAATTTGCATTGTAGCTGCAGAAGGTATTAGATGTATTCCAGAAAATTTGGAAAAAATAAATTTTCTATACACTTAGCAAAGCAATATTGTTATTCCACAAACCTCTATATAGATCTGTCACCAAAATTACTGGAAATAGACTATGAATATTAACCAGCTTCATCCTTTCAGGGATAATTTCAGCATGCATAGTCCAGTTAATTACGTCTACTTAATCTTGGATTAGAATCAGTCTAGGCAGGGTGAATGTTTTAAATTCCTATTCATTTTGAGTCCTAGCTATTTTAGCCGTTAAGGTGCAGCAGCATCGTGTAGGATAGCCGTCGATACACCAAGTAGCTGCACTCTGCACGTACTGTCGACGACCATGACGTGGTTGACCTCGCCGATACGAGCTCCCTCTATCTGAATCTTGTTGGGATCAAACACCTCGGTGACGAGCGGACTGCCGGGGATCATCTGACCCGCGTAGTCGGCACTAAGGTAGTGCGTGCCTGAAACACGCCGCAGGGGAAAGGATGAGTCCCTCAGTTTTTTCTATTTCTATTCATTATTATCATTTTTTCATAGATTATTATTTACGTACTCATTTAAAAGCAAAATGCACAATCTAGTACGGAAAAATTAGTGTTAACTATATTTAAAATTAAATTACAATTAAATTCAAATAAATCAACGATGACAAACAAAATATTCCGTGATGAGAATGGTCAAACATTTTGGACTTAAAATGCTCATTTCTGTAGAAATTCTACAATACCTACTACACAAGTGAGAAAAGATTTTGTTTCACGCCTACTGCCTGTACTGACGGAACCCTGTTAGCATTTATTATGGGCTATTTGGCAACAATTCTGAGAGAACGCACCGATGTACATGGAGGAATATTCGACACGCACGCTGCCGTCCTGCTGCTGACTCAGCCGCGTGGGGAGCATGTCCCCAGTCGGAGCTAAACAAAGCAAAATTATCAAACTTTCTGAGTACTGTTTTAATTTAAAGAAAACACAATATGAATAGTATTCAAAACAGTTCTGCTTCTGAATGCGACAGCAAACAAGCCAAGCGTCGTTTGAACAGAATCAGCATCACAGCATCATCGTTGCTGATGTTAAGGCAGTCAAAGTTGAATGTTGCTTGAATATAGCTTATCATCAACCTATAATATCAATTTGTTTATCAACAAGAAACAACTAGCGAATTGCATTTACCTATGGAACATGGTTGAGTACTAAATGAATACACTATAAATTATTAATTGCACCATCATAGCGACTACGTGCGTTTATGAAAAGACTGCATTGCAGTGCATTCATCGCTCATGCATTCAATTGCAAACTTGCAATAGCATAACTAATTGGACCAAAAAACCTGTTTTTCATTTCAGCCAATCAGTGAATTTAAATTAAAGTAAGCTTTTGCCATTTTGCTCTACGTAAGGTTTCTGTCCTCGCTGAGGCCACCTACAGGCCACTTTGCAGCAGATGTCGGACGTGTTGATTGGATAGCCGGGGTTCTGAATGATGGCCCACACGATCTGACCAATCGCGACAGACTTGCAGGCTGTGCCGTTACTGAGGGACATATTGCTTGCTGGGTTGACGATGCGCCAAACGAGGGGGGTGCCTGCAGAATGGTAAAAAGAAAATAAACAACTGCCATCATAAAGCCATCACTAACTGCAAAAGAAAAATTGAATTATCAGCACGATAGCTTGCTCGTCGCCAAACACATATGGAAATTGTAGGAACAATGAAATTGTGAGGATTGCCAAGAAAAGCCTGGTTAAAACAAATTAAAAAATCAACGTAGCATCATCGAACATATTTCTTGTTATCTATTTTATGTATATTGAGTCAATTTATGAAGAACGGTAAAAAAAATAGATTAGCAAGATTGGCAAGATTTAAACTAGTAACATCAAATACAAACATCAGCGCACAAATTATTACACATATTTCGTATCAGTCTTATTTTATGCATTTGTGCCACCATTTGACAGAAGTTACCCGGGACAGGGTCTCCGTTGAAGGTCAGTTCGATGATGTGGTCGACGGGAGACTTGGCGACGAAGCAGAACCTGCACTTGTCCTGCCCGGCTGGCGTCTGGCGTACTGGCACGCTGGCGCCCCCACACGTCACCGCCGCCTCGAGGGTCCCCATCCCCGCCTGAGTCGTGTCCACTGCAAACAGCGAGCAGCAGCGGCGGGTGCAGCCAGGGTTGCCAGATTTTTATCGGCAAAATAAAGGACACAAAGTTAAAATTAACGGAGTTAAATTTTATCACTATGCACTGAACAGGCTGTACTAAATTTGTGTAATTGTAACAATAAAATTAGTCACATCAAATTAAAACAGACAAAGTATGATAGAGCAGCTTACCAGTGAAGCAGACCTCCTGCCCGATGTTGCCACACGACGTCGCGTCGATGATTCTCACGCGCGTGACGTCATACGCGTTGCACGTGAAGGGGCTGCCGGGCACCGCGTCGCAGCCGTAGCGCAAGTCGACGACGTGAGGCCCGATCACAGTCGGAACAAACGTACAGCCGTACACGGAGCCCGTTCTGCGCTGCTTCGAGCCGATCGGCCTGCCGGATGGGTCTGAAAACAAACGCATAACTTAGTTAAAGAGTAAAATTATTTCAAAGAGTCAGTAAGCAATAAATAAACTAGTTTAATAAATTGAAGTCCTAGGGCCTCATTCAGGAAGCGATCTTATGACAGTTTTAGTCTTAAGATTGTCTTAAGAGAATCTTAGGAAAATCTTATCTTTTTTATTGGAAACTCCGCACCACCGCGTTCAAACTGAATGATGACGTCACAGCGGTCAGCGATTGAATTTTATTTGTTTTAAATTTGATATATGATAAAATGTAAGATAATCTTAAGAATCGTACGTCAATGAGGCCCCCGGTCTATAGCATTTGAGATATTTTTAAAGGGACCCAGATTAGAAATAAAATATTAAGTTGATATTGAAATAAAAAAGTTGAATCTAAATGTCCAACTTGTGCTAGCAAGGAAAAGAGTAAGTAAAACGTTAGTGATGATGATGACGAAATATTGAGGCAGTCCAAGCAGTTTAAAAAACAGGGGATTTCCAACCCCGCTAGGGTCGCCGCTGATGCCTAGACTAGACTTGAGGCCACGCATGGTGATACACTTGCCGACAACGTTGCAGGTGACTGCCGCCTCTGGGCTCGTGGTGGCGTCCAGCTCAACTGTGGCAGGTTTCTGGACCGGAACGAGACGGACGCAGTCCCAGTTGACCTGGAGCGTCTTCTGGTCGATCACCTGACAGGGGTACGGGCACCCTGGACGCACACAAATATAATAATAATGGGTTTAGAGTCCATTTCGGCATCTAATGACGTCATCGAGGACCACAAAAGCTTGCATTGTCAGCGAATCACAAGGTTCTCCTTAAGATATCGAATTGAATTGAATTCGATAGGATAAAGATCAGGATAAATAGGATAAGATAGATAGGATAGAATAGGATAGATAGGATAAGATAATAGAGATAGGAAGATAGGATAAGATCATACTAAGACCCCGAAACGTTAGTGGATATCGCCATTCGCCATGCACGATTTTGGCTGGGTCTTAAAAGTCAGTCTTATAATTTTAAGAAGTTACGTACACTTGCAGTGAGATATCAGTATTGTGGCAGTAATTAAAACAGCAAGACTCTGATTAGAATGAGATTGGCCGTAGCACATCATTAATAGCATCATTTGCATTGATGCCATTAGCATCAATGCAAATGCTTCATATGTATCTACAATTGAAATTTTGATTGAAGTTCAAACATGCAAAACCTTCATTGCATGAAGCAACATGCAAGCATACAAGCCATCATTTATAAATGCCACACAAAATCATACAAAACAACAATCAAACAACCACATGGAGACACACCACAAAAACACCACATCAAATTACACAGAAAAAAAAACAGCCATCAAACACTACGCAGCCACACAAAAACATAAATTAAAACTGGCAGAGCAGTGTACCGGGCACGTCGCAGTCGTTGAACTTGACGATGATGTTGTGAGTGGCGCCCTCGAGCGGCACGAAGCTGACGAGACTGATCCCGTTGGACGAGGGGGCGATGTCGACGCACGGCTGCGTCCGCTCCCCCCGTACATCGACACTCACACGGCCTTGACCCGCCATCGTCGTGTCCACTGAAACCAAACCGCACGCTCACACGATTAGTCATGTACAATTCCATCATTCCATCTAAATACTACTATTATTTTATTGTTATTTTTTATGTTTTTTGATTGACGTTATCATATGCGCAGATATTGCAGAATTGGATTCATTAGTGATAGCTTCCAGTGACAACTAAAAATAATAGTAATGAAAATTTTTAATCCGTTTCATAGTCTAACGACTATATCGAGGACGCCCCCCCTGAAAATGGCATCATCCCTATTCTGCGCAGTAGAGTGATCCCAGGCTGCGGTAAGTTGAACTCAGATTCATATGTTTTAATAAACATTTGGTCCACACGACAACTGAATGTTCGGCTCGGCAAGTAGTTGTTTACCTTTGAAGTTAACCGATTTGCCGACGATGCCGCACTGGTTGCGCTGCACGCGGACTTGAGAGGGGTCGAACACATCGGGAGAGAACGGGGAACCCTTGATGTCCATGCACGCATACATCACACTGACACTGTGACGACCTGTGTGAAACGCACACATATAAAATCCGTTTGATTGAAAATATTTAATGTTGTTGAAAGAAAGCGAGGTGCTGTGATGTAGTGGTTAAGGCGTCGGACTTCGAGTCCAGAGGACCAGGGTTAAATCCTCGCGCCAGCAACTATGAAACCATACAGGCTCATCAGCAAGGCTGTTAAACACACGTGTCGCTAGCTGCTAACCCTGTGCCAGATAATTATTTATTTGGTTGGCGTCAGGTAGGGCATCCGGCCGTAAAAACCCAGCACCAGCAGTCCTGATCAGGGCGGATGAAAACGTGTAAACCTGTGTGAAAACATGGACATTAACAGATTACACAATAGAAAGGAGGTTAGTTAATTCAGTTATTGAAAGAACTTCATGTTACATATATGCAAAAGTCAGTTATGAAAATGAAATATTATTAAGAGAAACGTCACATTATTGACATCCATTGGATCATTCATTATATGATGGTTTTGTCTGTGCCTTTTAATGCGGCAACTATATACTATAATACTAACAGCTTATACAAAATACAATATAAATATAGCCTATGCCACATCCATGTGTGAGTGGCTAAAAGCAGTGAACTGAACAAATATATTATTCTCTAAGTACACGATTACCTGGTTTATTAAAACTATATTATGTAGTATATTTTCATGCTAAATACCAGCTTCAATGGGGCAGTATTCAACGCGGTAGTTGCTGTTTGCAGATCCGCTGATGTTGCACGGTACGTGCTGACCGGTGGGAGCTGAAAACGTGCGTTTACAAGATTTAATATATATCAAATTCTAGAATGTCATCTAAACATTACCGTATTTCAGAATTAATTGAACAAGACCCATGGACCAACCAATAAAGCTTCAATTAATCTCGCATATTATGCTGTACACACCATAGACAAATTACATACTACTGGCTATATCATTTTCGTTTTTAATTTTAGAGTATTGCATAATACTCATTGTGTGATGAATTAAAATATAATAGCATAACTTGAATACCTTCAGCTTTAAAATTTGCATTAAAGTATTTGAAATAACTCAATAAACAGCTCACAGCGAGACCAAGTGATTTAAGTCATATAAATTGAATTGTCATTTTCAAAAATCAGTTATGATGCAAAACGCTTGTCCGAGATATAAGGTCTCAGCATCGCTTACATGTGATAAAGACTCCGAGATCTGCGTCCCCGCCCACTGGGCGTGTCATGACTTCGAAAGACGTGACGCTATTGGCCAGAACGCGGCCCAAGCCCGGCCCCTGGGCGGTCGCTAGGCTGCCATCCAACACATTGGCGACAAATGGGCTGCCTGCAATGTAAACATCAATTTGATTTTTTTTGCGAAATTGCTGTATTAAGATCGAAAAAATCTAAAATATTCAAGTAAAAATTATGTCAAAGGCGTTGACTCTCTGGACTCTAGATACCAGATAATTCTTTGTTTTTAATAAATGCCAGGTGCAATAGGATTACAAAAGCAGGTCAATAACACATTTGCATTAGTACTTACACATTAGGCCTCGTGGAGGAAAGAAACAACCAGTGAAGGAAAGACTATACAAATAAGATCCATATGACAAGTCATTAGGCCAATTTTCAAATTGAAGCATTGTAACATCGTTCAGTGTCGTTGACAGGCTAGTGACCGCACTGTTGACAGGCTTCTAGTGTCTAGTAACCATACCATTGACAGATTCTCCGTTGAAGTTGACGTTGATGGTGTGGGGGTCGGTGTTGATGGGGGTATATGAGACTTCGATGAGCCCCGACTGGTTGACCTTACGCGCGATGTTCTTGACGCACTCACCACGCGCCGTGATGCTCACCTCAAGGTTACCAGGACCGGCGTCACATGCGTTGACTAAAAAACAAAAGAAAAAATTGGGAAACTGAAAATAAACAAATAAATGAAAATTAGCTCAAAACAAATTAGCCTAATTATCAATAATTAAGATATAAATAAATATATTCGACATGAAATACTAGCTTATTGGTCAAAAAACTCACCAAATAGGTCAGCAAAATTTTCAGATAGATATATTACACATGTAGACTATCTGAAACTTATTACGAATGCTTCACAGCAAATACTATGATGCAATTATTACGTTCTAAGAAATTACTGAGAATTTATTTTGCAAAATTTGCAATCAAATTTACTAACCGGCTTGTGCAGCTAATAGGCCTCTGCTCTAAAGCTATGACAAAGTTTTGCTACGCAATCCAGTTCAAATAATCGATAGAACTTACTGTTGAAAGTGGTTGGCTTGCAGACCATGCCAGCTTTGATGTTGTTCACGATGACCAGGTTGGGATCCCACGCGATGGCCGTGAACGGACTGTCTCGCACGCACTGGTCAAAGTACTTCACCTCTATGCAGTGATCCCCTGCGAGCAACAATTAAACAATTCTTAGGCCCAAAGCTATAATGTGCGGAACACGTAGTAGATAATATTAAGTACAGTATTCAAATGATAAAATAAATAAAAGCAATTCAGATGACGTGATAACGTCTTCGATTGTCAAAATGGGCCAA
The DNA here is from genome assembly GCA_034695025.1 of Chamaedrilus cognettii. Classification (NCBI taxonomy): domain Eukaryota; kingdom Metazoa; phylum Annelida; class Clitellata; order Enchytraeida; family Enchytraeidae; genus Chamaedrilus; species Chamaedrilus cognettii. The sequence goes on along the minus strand of JAQIWG010002387.1, from coordinate 1,736 downwards.
AAACTTATTGTCATTATTTATTTCAGTGTGAAGCGGTAAGAATATTGAGGTCTTTTGTAATTGCTCAAAGGTCAGCCTTGAATTAGAAACGTAGTGGACACATGTAAGTATACAACAAGCTGTCTTTCTGTCCGGCTAATAACGCATAGAGAAAGTTTTTAAGTTTTTCAAAGCTCCAATTTTGAATATCAAGAAATTAAACCTTAAAAATTCATCAAATTGCTAATCGTAATGACAGCCACATATAAATTAACAGCGATAGTGAAGCCTAACTGACCTGGATTAATCGGCGTGTAATCCACATTGAAGCACCCTGGAGACTTCTCACTGATTCTACTCACAATGTCTCGGTTGCGTGGGCCTAAAGGAACACCAACGCTTACGAATTAGCATAAAACTTAGCATAAACACAATCACACAATATTAACCATCATGGGATACTGAAGCAGAGCTCTTAAAGCACAGAAAAGAAATTGAAAAATTACGTATTTAGGCACATACAGTTTTTTTATACAAAAACGTAACCAGTTTACTATAACTAGACAAATGGTTTCGCCTATAACAATCATTTTTGTTTCCAGCGTACAAGGCTACAAGCGTATCACCCGTCAAACGTTTTTAGAATCTGCAACGACAGGCGCTTAACTGTGTGCCTTATTATTAAATTTATCTGTGAATTACAATTTACTGCTATTTTTTCAAGCACAAAGTACGTTGTTCTACACAGCGAGCACTTACTCAACATGATCCTTTCACTACATTTCACAAAAAATAAAAATTTCCGATGAAACGTCAAAAATCGACCTGTGATTTTAACGAAGAGGTTCTTGGCTTGCGCGGAGGGTGCATTGATGATGAAGGACGTTTGTCGATTACACCGCACGGACCCCAGACCTTCGCCACACGCCGAAGCTCCACACGGATCCGTCACCATGAAGGTGAACGGGCTCCCTGCAACGTCATTCACGCATCATGCCACCATGAGAAAAACCGTTTGAATAAATACAAAGAACATGCGGATAAGTGTTACTATTTGATATTTTTGGATCAATTCATTGTAGAGTGGAATATTGTTGCTATTTCAACATTTACTTTTACCAAAACTGTCAATTTTTCAGTGAAACGACCGAAGAACTATAGATGCTCATCATGGTAAGAGACTCGTAAGCAACAACGCAATTTATAAACTAAATGATCATTAACGTATACGACAAACTACATAAGAAAATAAATTGGAAAGCATAAATTAATGGTAGCATCATATAAAAGCTTAAGAAAAGCTGGCGGTGGAGGCGAGAGCACTGACCGTTGCACGATTCGTCATTGAAGGTGACGTTGGCCCGGTGCGCGCCCGATACACTCGGCACGCAGGAGACCTGGAAGAGACCCGGCACCCTGTTGGCAGGGGACACGACGTTCTCTATGTTCTGTCCGTTGGGACCGATGATGCTGATCTCCAGCTTGCCTTCACCCGCGTCACGCATGTCGACTGCAACCAAGATTTGACCACATCCACTTGAATTAGCACTTTAAAACGGGGGCGCTACCTAAGCGCAAAGTGAGCAACCGCTAAGCCCAGTTATGACTAGGCGCTAAGTGATTAACCGCTAAAGTGACTAGACGCTAAGTGAATAACCGCTAAAGGGAGCAACCGCTAACTCTATTACCGCTAAAATGACCAACCGCTACGTGATTAACCGCTAAAGTGACTAGACGCTAAGTGAATAACCGCTAAA
>JAQIWG010002386.1:0-20563 GCA_034695025.1 Chamaedrilus cognettii | reverse complement strand
GAAAGCCAGCAGCAGTAGTGGCCAGGCCTTGCTGGCTCTTGAATCTACACACGCCGAGCGAGCAGGGCAGCGGCCAAGAGGTATGCTGGTATGACCAAGGGCCATCTGCTACTTCAATCTACGTACAGCGAACGATCATACTGTTTAGTGGCCAAGGCAGAGATAATGGAACGGAATTTGATGGTCGCCATATTAAAGTCTCAGGTCGTAAAAGGGGTCATATTTCCCAGCCCCACATTTTCTAATTTCGGTCTTTTCCTTCCCTTTCCAAACTTGGGGGAGGGGAGCTGACGAAAACTCTATCACTCCTTTTTTGGGGGGGACCCAGAACTGGCACTGACTACACAAATAGTCTGTTAAAGTAAAAGCAGGGTTATTTCAGCTTCGTTTAAAAGCCACCATGGGTTAACTCAAGATCGGCTTTGAAACTAAGGTAGGTTTCATAATGCGTTTGTTCACTTAGGAACGGTTTGCAAGGATTTATAGTTTTCGCAGCTTGGCCAAAAACGCCTGTACAGGAACGCCAAATGCCGGGAGCAAGCAACCAAATGCCAAGAGAACTATAATAATACAGCTGACCCGCGCTGTTCAACATACTGTGCAATAGCCCTCGGCTATCGTCCATTGTATTTATAAATACACTGTATTTATAAATACACTGTATTTATAAATACAGTGTATTTATAAATGCCGTGTATTAATAGATACAGTGTATTTTAAATATCGTGTATTTATAAATACTGTGTATTTATAAATACTGTGTATTTATAAATACATGGTATTTTAAAAGTCACTGTGTTTATAATACACTTTATTTATAAGTACACTTTATTTATAAATACACTTTATTTATAAATACACGGTATTTATAAATACACTGTATTTATAAAAACAGGGTATTTATAAGTATCCTGTACTGCGCGGTATATGAATGACCGACAGACCTATCCACATATCGATGTTTGTCCCATCAATAGCTACTGGCTGCTTCGGCATATTATAGTGGCGATTCCAGGAGGGGTAACAGAGGGGACTAAGCTTCCCTTCTTTAGAGTTCAAGCCCCTCCCCCAGTTAAATTTTCGTCAAGCCAAGCCCCCAAGCCCCTGTTTTGTACATCAAGCTCCTCAGTTAGATTCGTCAAGGTTCCACCTCCCCCCAAGCACCCCTGTTTTGTGGATGTTGACAAAAACTCCGCACTTACCCAACCCCCGTCGTGATTCGTGAATGAGAAGATCAAGTCTCCCCCCCCCCCGCCTCGACGCTCCTAAGTTCAACCCCACACCCCCCGGTCGTGAGTTCAACACGAAAGGGTAAAGATGTCCTTATCTCGGAGGACAAGTCCAAAACTACTGTCAGAACCCCAAAGTTAACGATTTCAAGCGTCCACATGACCTCCTATGCTCCGCATAACTTGGCACCTCCGAAAGCCAGACTCGGGCCTACTAATGTATAATTATCCGGTCATCCAGTCCTGCCAGTGGGCTGTCCGGCTCAGTCGTTGGCTGCATGATATCCTTGGACCACGCCAAGCTAAAAACTTTGATGAAACGGGCCGACAATGTGGCCGCAGGCGACTTGGAATTGGAACACAATTATGCTATTCTTAGAACAAACTAATTTCTTTACAAATATGGCATAAAAAGCGTCAACATTTTATGAACACGAACTCACGGCTAACCAGTTTTACGCTTCGCACCAGTATTTAAAGTGGCGCAGTCAGGCGAAGCGTTGTGGCCGAGTTGTCTAAGTCGCAGACTTCGATTGCGAGTGCGGCAGAGAGTCGGTTCGAACCCCGGCCGCGGCAAAAGATTTTCGAGTCACTTCGTGCACCCTTGGCAAAGGCGCTTAATTCCGCCAGCCCTGCCTATAATCATCCAGTAGGGTGGAATGCAGTAGAGAAGTGGAAGTTGAAGTTGAGTCATTGCATACCCTTGGCCGTATGCACCATTTAAGTGGTCTTAAAAGTTAAATTCCAAATGCCTTTGTAAATTTCAATTTTTCATTCATGGGGTACAGAATAAAAAAATGTGTGGTAAAAATAACATTCTGGGGAACAGAATGAAAAAATGAGTGATAAAAATAACATTCTGGGGGACAGAATGAAAAAATGAGTGGTAAAAATAAATCATACAATAGAATAAATCCCCCCCCCCGCCCCCTGGCAAACAAGTCCAAAATCAGCACTTCAAAAAAATAAAATTACATCCAGCAGTTTGCTTGCAAAATTCTAAATGACACTGGAAGGGTTATAGAAAGATAGTTAAGGTTAATTTAGGGTTGATTTAAATGTTTACTACTTACTTACCTACGCCGGTTTAATAGCATTGATTTGATAACAAGTAATTTGATTAGCAAATTTCAAAGCAGATTAAGAAGACATCCACGGATTTACGCCTCAATCTATTTTTAGCACCAACATCCTATAAATAGCAGGGATTCATGCAGATTCAAGCTGGCGGTGCTACTGGTTCCCTGCAGGAGCCAGCTCACCTGGGCTTGTTTACACGACTGCATGCTGTGTACTTCACAGCCTCGGCCACGCTCCAAGCAAAAAACCTTCGAGCCAACGATCGAGAGCAAAAATTGAATCTGCGCAAAGGAACTTCGCATATTTCTTTTGCGCTTTGAGATATTGTTCCTCAACACTATGAACATTGGCTGGGCATAGGGCTAGTTTAGAGTTAGCTTAGTAATTAGTTATCAGTAGTTAGTAACCAGCTAGTTGTAGTACAGGGGCCTGTTACTCAAACTTCTTAGGCAAATTTTAGTCTTAACAAGGTCTTAAGAAAATCTTAAATTAATTTTAGTTTTAGTTATTTTACACTCCCTACAGCCATGGCGCCACTCGCAATAAACCAAACAATAACGTCACGGCGATCGACGGTTGGATTAAATTTTTTCAAACTTTTTTAGGATTAAGCTTAGGTTTAAAGTTACGGAAACTCTGAGAATGAGGCCCCCAGGTCCGTTAGCCATAGTTTAAAAAAAGAAGAATCATGTTAGCTCTTCTTTCGATTAGCCGTCAGGCTGACGTCACGTCTTGTTTCGAGCGGTTAGAGCCGATAGGACTCACATGCTGCATTGTCTCCTCCCCGCCACCACCTTCCATCAACACAACTTGCGACATCACCCTCATAACTTTACACTCCCTGATATAGATGATAAAAGTTTATCCCCGCCAGTTGTACAGGAATAACTACCCACGGTCCCCTTTCCCCCCCTCACCATATCTATTCACCTTATTTTAAAATTTGCATTTTATCATAGCTCAGTTTCTATTTTTTCTGCTCTGTTGCATCCCCAGACTATATTGTGTGTTGATTATCATGTGCTCAGTATCTCGGAACAGTCTTATCGCAGTTTCGGTTAATTTATTTATCTAACTTTCCTATTCTTGGCTGATACTGTTTCGCATTGTTGTCTGACAGTTGTAATGTATGCTTGTACTGGGCTGCGGTTTGTCAGCCCACTTGTAAATTAAACAAAAATATATATAGCTTTGGACAAAGTCAGGTTAAGTTTTATAATTGTTGTCATTTTTGTTTACTGGCTGCTTTTAGACAAATCCTAATCTGTGATTTCACAAAAAAATTCTACCCTAATACGCACATGCGAACACTACGGACTGGTTTCTCCAACACGGATTTAATGATGGTTCAGGATTTAACCCACCTTTTTGCACAGACTAAATCCTGCACCACCATTAAATCCACGTTGGAGAAACCAGCCATACATATTCAAATATTGAATATGTGCAAAAAACCTCTTTCCATGCTTTGCAATTGGTAGCAAATAAGAACACGCGCATAGTATCTATATGTGCATGAGCTCACAGCCTCAACTATCGGGTCAGTCACACACACGCATTCAAAAACTTACACATTCTATAGATAGACTATTATAAGCTAGTATTTGGAGGACATCAGATCGGCTAAGTCCCTTTTCTCCTTTAAATCCAGGCGTAAAACTCATTTTTTTAAATCCGCTTTCTGTATGTAGTCTGTTGCACTTCTCCCGCACCTACGATTCAATAATAACATCAGCAAACGATGTTATTCCATCTCCGTTTGCATGACATATTCTTGGTGCGTTAAAAGTGCAATATACATACATACATACATACTAGTACTATGTATATAGAAAGGGCTTGTACTGGGCAGAGCTCCGTGGCGCGGATTCAATTTTTCGCGGCGGGTCGTTTCTTTGACCGTCTCCGCAAACAATGCCTGCATCCAAACAGCACCGCTGTGCAAACCGCCTGCTTCTAACGTATAGGCTGATAAACAACGGGGAGACTGCGGTCTACCGGACCAGACAAAGGAATCGATTTAATTAATCTCCCACCCACTAGGAGATTTGTCACCCCCCTCTGGGGGGATTTGTTTTGTGCAAGACCAACGGCGACTAGGTCGTCATACTTGGCACTTGTTGAGCCACTGTGCTTTTGTCACGTTGCCGTGAATTAGGGAAAGAATGGATTAAGCTCAGATCGAACAAGGATTAAGCTCAGATCGGACAAGGATTAAGCTTAGATCAAACGAGAACTGTGTGCAATATGCTCCCCGCCCTGCGCGCTGTACATATTTATTTATATTTTTCATTTTAGTTTTTTTTAGTTTTCAAGCAACAGCACACGGAATACAATTCCACAAGGCACATCCCAACTTAAATACAATTATAGTGCAAGCATGCAACAGTTGTACAAGTATGATCTACAATATGCACACTATACTAGCATACGCGCCTATATTAGTTTCTGCTAAATCTCCTGGTAGTCTGCAACAGCACTGAATATAATTTTGTTAGGATGGGTAGGATCGTCTGCAGACTTTCGTGTATCGATGCTATATTTTATTAGACGCGATACCGCTTCGCGACTGATACCCAGTCGTTAGCCTGGGAGGCAGGTTTTTGAACCACTTGCCTCCATCGTGCGCGCATGATGATGTTCATGCAGTTTCCTTGATTCATGCAAACACGGTAACAAGGCATCAACACAAGCGCGCTGCCAAAAAAACTACCCGGAAATGAAGATCACACAAAGGTCTGAAAAACCGATAAATTGAATGCCAGGCCACTTGCCAGTATACTTGCCAGTATACTTGCCAGTATACTTGCCAGCACACTTGCCAGCACACTTGCCAGCACACTTGCCAGTACACTTGCCAGTATACTTGCCAGTATACTTGTCAGTATACTTGCCAGTATACTTGCCAGTATACTTGCCAGTATACTTGCCAGTATACTTGCCAGTATACACCACCAGAATACAACCAGTTCAGAACAATGTCCATCTACCCCCAGAGACGACCCCAGGGCTGCTCTATTTTTGTCAAAATTCAGCTCTCAATTAAAAGCTTCAAATATGCTCATCCTAATCATTCTATTTCTCTACAAATATATTCTTGAAACAAAAATCGACCTACTTATAAAAATGGAATGACCAGTTACACGAGGCAAATAGATCACCACCCTCCATCAGCAAAAAGCTCGCCCGAGCGCCAAAAAGTAGACTGACTTTCCGCTAGCCCTCACCTTTTCTCCTCCCTCTCCCCTACAGGACCAGTTTCTCCCCCTCTCCCCTACAGGACCAGCTTCCCATACTCTCCCCTACCAGCCCAGCTTTCCCCCTCTTTCCTACAGGGCCAGCCTCCCTTCCTCTGGAGGACCAGCCTCTTCCCCTCTCACCTAGATACCCTTGAACCCTTTCAAACAGTCAAGTCGGATAAATAATCACAAAAAACATGCGCACAGCCGGAAGCAGGCAGCCAGACCAGTTGAGCGGGTTGCTGATAGAATCCTGCATCATGGATCTCCCCCCCCCCCCCCCCCACTCTACTCCCGCTCCCCCCCACCCCCTCTCGTCTGCTAATATCGAAACAGTAGTCGGTTCATGCGCTCTAAAAATAACTCGTCAGCTGCTTTAAAAGGTTAGAGCTACTAGTTCAGAGTAGTGTCCTAAAGGGTCGCTTAGAACTAGATTATAGTCAGGATAAGCTATGTTGACTTTATGGCTAAGGTAAACTAGGGGTGTGTTATAGTTAGGACAGGGTAGACACGCGTTTGAATTCGGGTTAGAGCTAATTCGGGGTTAGAATATGGTGGGTTTAGAATTATTGGTAAGACCAGTTCAGCATTAAAATATATGGTGGATTAGTTGGTGTTAGGATAAGGCGAGTCTGAAAAGCGGTAGTCTAGGCGAACCTTACGGCTAAAAATTCACAAGAGTCAGTGGGGTTCAAGTGAATATTAAAGAGTAGTTAAAGAGGATTAACTGAGTTAAAAGTTCAGGTGACGTTAGTTTCGGGTATATTAATGCGGTCTATTTATAGATGACAGGAATCGGCCAAGGTTTAATAATTTACATCAAGCAGATCGTTGCACGCACGCAGGTCCAAGGACGCGGTTTAAAGGCGATTCATACCAGCTGCCATACTGACTGAAGCTAGACCACGTGTCATAACAATGCCACGTGTTGAGATAAATAGAAGTTTTACACATCATCTAAATGGATATCTGGAATATCATCCAGTAAAATCAACCGTATCATCGGGATATCTAGAATATCATATCATGAGGATATCTAGATATCATCGAGTAAGGTCAACTATCTAAACTCAAAAAGAGTAGACATCAATAAATTGATGGAATGCCTAGAGAGAGCAAGGGTATGGAAAGATATGTTTCAGGATCTCTTGTGCACTACACAATTGACCATAACACCACTTAAGGCCGGTTGCTAGACTTCGATTTCAAGTGCGATTTTATTTTGCGGTCCGAATTAACCAATCAGATTATTCGACACAATTCTTACATATATTTTCATTGCTTAATTCGGACCACAAAATAAAATCGCACTTCAAATCGAAGTCTGGCAACCGGGCTTTAGCAGCTCAGTTCAGCAATAATTCGGGTGCACAGTTTTACAGCAATTACTCAAACACTTCATCAAATATAATAAAAACTATTTTCGTAAGAAGCTCGATGTTTGAAAAATTTTCATTGTGGGCGTGGTCTAATACCGCTCAGTAGGCGTCAGTGACAGTCACACAGCGCAAGCCGCTGTGTATTTTCTATGACGTCCTCTGTAACCCATATTTCTATGACGTCATCTGTAACCCATATTTCTATGACGTCATCTGTAGCTAATGGGTTAACTGCATGCATTGCAAACAATTCAGGACAACTCAAGCCGTTCATAAAATTTCAGAAAGTCGCTATAGCGTTTTCGCTTTTTTTTTCGCACTTTAACATTTTTTTCACAACTTGCGCGCTTTTTCCGATTTTTCGCAATTTTCCATAAAATCGCTTACTTTGCTATTTTAAGCGGGTTTCTGCACAAAATGTAATTTTTGTCACCTAAAACTTCTTTGAAATTTGCTTAATTTGAATTATCAGTAAGGCCCTTAGAGAAATGCAATGGCGTTTTTTGTTTTTGTTTTATTGGGGTTTTTTGGGGGGGCATATTTCACGTTTTTTCCAATTTTTTGCCGAAACTTTTTCAATAATCTGACGCAGCTTTCTGAGGTCTCTAATAATAATATTCAAGCTCATATCCACCAATAGCCTGCAGCAGCTCCAGCATCAAACACCAAACTGTTTTACTCTCACACCGTCTCGCTATTACCAACCTGCAGGCGCATTGAGAAAACATCTGTTCCACCTCTCCCCCTCCCCTCCTACACCCCCCTCCCCCCACTCCCCCCTCCCACCCCCTGCTACACCCACCCTCCACCCGCACACAATCGGTAACGAGCCGCAGCGTATTTCAATTCGACTTAGTTCCTAATGAGTCTGCGATAGCGTCAGCGAGTGGGGGGCGGTACACAAAGTGCGCGAAGTGGGGGGGTAGATGTAAACAGTGGGAGAGGGGTGGGGTGCGGGGATTACACTCAATACTACGCGCAGAGGACGGCGTGCTTGCGGTTACAGGGCCTGGGGTGGCGAATATTGTACTGCTGCGAGCAGGGGGGCGGAGCGGCGGTGGGGTTGCGGAGAGTAGTGGCTAAACACGCAGCAAAAATTATATCTAATACCATGGCGTGAGAATTTCTAACTATTAATTTTTTTATTCGAAAGAGCGACACACGCAGAAAGTGAGTTCGACGAGCGGCGCCATGACCTCCAATAAATATGTGCAGCAGTTCGAGCGTTCTTTAATATAACGCGAGTACTGACAAAAGAGGTTTACGTAAATCATTTAACCACTCGCTGCAAAGTGATCTAATGAATCAGCCGCAATTGTGACAAAACGCCGTTTCTGTGTTTTTCAAGGGCTAGGGTTAGGGTCGCGATAAAGCCAGGAATAGAGGTTTTAGAGCGAGTCTTAGGATTTAGTGATTCATATTTAAAATTTATATATTAGCCGCATGAGCACCGGTAACGGTTAGTGGTACGGAGCATGAAGGGGCGGGAAAGCAAAGCCAGAGGGAGTGGGTGTCCTTTAGACTTGCAGTAATTTTCAAACTTTTTGACGTGGCGACCCACCAAAAATGCATACAAATGTTCGACGACCCACCTATCCACCCCATGACTATAATTTAAAAGAACTTAATATTGCAATGAATCTAAAATTACGCAATGGATTTAGAACAAATTTCTTAGTTCCCGGTATTAGAGATGCATTATTATTATTATTGGTATTATTATTATTGTGGTATTAGCACATGGGCCTATGTTAGTTTCAAGATTCATACGACAAAAATAAATTGACACAACTCTGAACCAAAACTTCTGCGTCGCGCAGCAGTCGTCAGTCTCTATTTCAGTGCACAAAATAGTATGACTCCGCGGTGCTCTTCACGACGCACTTGCGGGTCACGAGCCACAGTTTGAAAACCACTGCAGTTCAGAGTCTAGACAAGGCCGTCATTGTCTACTTGCGCGCTTCACACACGCGTACGAGTCCACAATACAGCCTGTTCACAGCGGGGACAGCTATTAGCCTACAACAGTCAGTTACATGCGACCTCACAAAAAACTCTGGGTCCCCGTCCCATTCTGAGGAACGAGGCGCGTTCCCAGGACTGTACAACAAAGGGAGCCCCAAGTATATAACCCCTAGGCTAAGATCTCACTGTAATACGACAAGCCTGTGTGGTCTAGTGGTAACTCACTGGACTGCTGTGCTAGAGGTCCGGGGTTCCATCTCCGCTCTAGCCATACGGAGAATTCAATTTTTCGGCTTGTCAAGGTCTTCGAACCAGAACGGGACTATAAACGTGTCTGGTGTCGTTGGTAGTGAAATCGGCTGTCAGCGGCGAACAGTGGATGGAAATCCCTTAGGCATCGCTCTCAAACAAATACGCTCACAAGATTCGCATACGAGACTCACATACTATGTTATGAGCTGCGTCTATAAGCAACCAGAACAACAGCAGCAATATCACTCGAATATCAACGAGTGATCATTATGGGTTATTCCACTATTCACACGTGACGTGACCACAGAACAGTGCAGCTATTAGCGTAGATACACATTTGACAGGTCTACCTGAATAGCAGCGGGATAGGGTTCAAATTAGAGTTAAAGAAAGTAGGCTTCATAATTATATAGTCCAGGATTAATAAAGCTTCGTAACTACGTAGTACCATTAACGGAAGAAACGAAGTCAGTAAGCAAGCTAACAAGGTAGGCCCATAAAACTGGTATGTTAGCAAGAGTTTGGATATGCCTTCACAAGATTTAAAAAAAGATAAATATAGAAGCAGTTTTTATTTGACACAATTTTGGCATTGGCTCGCATAAATCGAAAAGAACTTATTCGGCGAGTTTAAATTTATGGCGCATTTCAGAAAGTTCAGTTCAGATAAACACGGAGAACAAACTAAACTTGCTACAGAAATGAAGATACGCCACGCTAAAAGTTTTAGTGATCCGTGATGGTCCATGTAATCGCTACACGTCTGGCCAGGAAACATACAGACCAATCAGTGCAACATGTGAAACATTCAGTGTTAGCGGAATGACGGTATATATACATCGCGCTTGCTGAATTTATATATCAGCGCGTGACAGTTGTACCATTGTGTCCGGTCCGATCAATAGCCGTGTAATTATCACAGTCTGCAGTGCGTTATTAGTACACGGCCAATACCGCAAGCTGATACAGTGTATGCTACATTATACAACGGATGCAACCAACTTCACACGTCAATGCAATCAAATATTCATCTACATACTATATACTATTATATATATATATATATAATATACAATGGAAGGAAGTATATATACATACTTTATATTACATATTAATATTATATATAGTATATATATAGATAGTATTATATATATATATATAATATACTATGGAAGGAAGTATATATACATACTTTATATTACATATTAATATTTTATATAGTATATATATATAATATATACTATATATTATATATACTGAAACGACACAAAATGAATATTAATGAGAAGCAAGTCTACTGATGGCTATTCTACATACAGGACAGTCATAGCAGATATGCCACATTTTTATAATGCTGAAATGATAATGCACATATTTCCTGAAAAATGATACAACAATATTTCGCTATAATGAATTGAATCAGGGGATTCATAACATGCCCGTAGTATAGACTACAGACACATCAAAGTAAAGCGGGTCTTTCAAAACATTGGCTAATCAGTAGGCCTATGTAGTTTTAAATGTAGAAATTCACAGATTTTAGTCAGATTTTATTTGCAGCGATGAAATTTCACCGCAAATAAAGAAACGAGGGGGAGGGGGTGGCGCAAGAGTATTCCGATACCAAAAGCCAGTTAGAAATTCAAAATAGCATACGCGGCAGGGGGGAGGGAAGGCGACAAGGGGGGAGGGTAGCTTAGACGACAGGGGGTGGGTCATAGGGAACACTTGACGTTACAGGGCTTCGTCAAGCTCCCAGTGGGTTCTCCGCGCTCCTGACCCTGACCTCAGGTCGGGTCAGGCCGCGGTGCACGATTGAACCGTCGCCGACAGGGATAAACCCTATCAGAGAACGCAGCGTAACCCCCCCCCCCCGTCCTATCTTAGACTGGGCCTTATGGCGCAGAGAGCACGGACAATGCAGGCGACAGGTGATACGAGGGACTTGGGAGCAGCGAGCGTTTCTATTTTTAGTAAGGAAGGGAGGGGAACGGTTTTTACACCAAATAATGTCCCTGAGAGGACATGATGATTTGACCGATTGGATTGATTTGACGATTAATTAGATGATTGATTTGATAATTGATTTGATGATTGATTTGATGATGGATTTGATGATGGATTTGATGATGGATTTGATGATGGATTTGATGATGGATTTGATGATGGATTTGACGGCTAATTTGAAGATTGATTTGACGATTGATTTGATGCTATTTTTCTGATTATTCAGCGCTGGTTTCATCTTCCCCTAAACTTGCGATTTCTCCGTATTTTTTAACAAAAAATAAATGGATACTGGAGGGAGGGTGTTGTCCGGTATTTGACCGATTTACTAGTTAAAAACAAAAGCCGATGAACTGTATTTTGGATTAGGAGACGAGGGAGTGCGAAGGGAGCGGCGGGGGGGGGGGTGAGAGAAGTCAATGTGGATGGGGTATGCGTGAAACATTAATCGGAATGGTATTCAAAAAATCTAAATATAGCACAAGTGTTCTAGAAATAGCACGACCATATAAGGATTTAATATATCAGCGGGCGGCACGTTGATCGCCCAGCTCAGAAACAGGATTGGATTACATCCTCTCTCCATTCCACGCACCCTCCCCCTCTCCGTCTCCCCTCCCTCCCCGCCATTTGATTACATCCTCTCTCCATTCTACGCCCCCTTCCCCTCCCACGCAGCGCAAACTGTATCCTCTTTCCATCGCAAACAATTTCTTCACATGTTCTCCACACAATGAGAATGGGTGTCAGGGTGGTAGGTCCTACTTCTGAAATTTAGCAAGGGGAGGGGTTCAATATTTGACCTCTTTGATTAAAATGCTTCTTAGCAAGATTCATGAAATGACTAGCGACTGGGGGGGTTGGGAGGTGAGCAATGAGGAAATTTGTAAAAAACAATTGTCTAAAAATGTGAGGTTAGATGGATCGATTAATTGAGCAATATGTGTTTTGGAATGTTAATCTGAACTGGGGGTTTCATTGAATCATTGGGGTTCAACCCCACAGCCATCGAAAGATACCATCCCGATAAAGTTTCACTCATACCTCACCCACACCCACTTCTCTCACCCCCCCCCCTTCCACCAACCCCCACCACCCCTCCTCGCCTCCTATTCCACAGTACACTAGTACAGTTCATCGGTCAAATACCAAAAAAAGAGTCCACAAAGCCCCCCCCCTCTCCATATCCATTCCATCTTGTCGCTCGGTTCAATTAGAGTCTGGAATGGCCTCAGACGGCATGACTGGCACCCTGTCGATCATGTGGTTCAGAGGTGACAACTCGAGACCGTTACTCCGCTTGATGGAAGCCGTTCAAGACGTCAGCAATTTGCTGAAGGTATATAAACGAAAAGTTGGAGACAAACAGTTTATATACAACTAGGGATAGCACAAGGAGTTATTCGTTTTAGGGATACCGCTAATGCTAGGATTAGGATTAGGGATGAGGATTTTGTGATCAACGTGTTTACTTTAGTATCAATATCGCTGACGTTTAGAACAGCAAGTCTTCATACTGGCTTCGTTTAGTCCTACAAGTGCAGGTGAAAGATATCCTGAAGTTTCACTTCGGCCTCAGCTTGGCATGCAAGAGTCAAACTTGTGAAAAAATAAACAAATTGATCCAAATTGAACACCGGTTGATGATGTGTCCAAGTTAGCTTGAGATTTTACTTGTATTCTCCAGTTTTCACCAACAATTTACAAAACTTTAACTAAAATCTCATCAAGCATCAACGACAATTTGATAATACTACAATTTATATATCTTAATAGTAACCTTGAAACTGTCAAACGCCTACACATCACCATGCAGCGTAGCCGTCATGAGATCTATCAAAGGCCTATGATATATTGAAACATGATAGCCTATAGTACACTAAGGGCTGGTTTCTCCATCACGGATTTAATGGTGGTCAGGATTTAACCTACCCTTTTGCGCAGGCTAAATCCTAAATCACCATTAAATCCTCGTTGGAGAAACCAGCAGTAAATGTGGACAACATTTAATCATACCCATGATACAAGAAAGCACAGTAATTAGTCTATGCTACAAATCGCAGATTGACCCCGATGTTTCATTTCAACAGCCTTTCTTCTATCAGTATCAAGATTTAGCTGGTATTTTCTAATCTTCGTAAATAATTCACGAAACTTAAAGCGAAATTTCATCAGAATCAACATAAAGCGCGCATAATTTAATGACACTACAAAATATTTCAGAATACCAACCTCAAAAATGTTAAATATCTACACGACAGGCAGCATTGCAATACCGAGATCCATCAAAGGCCTACGATATACTGAAACATGATAGCGTCATGGCCCGTGATACGACAAAGTTTATGGACACAAAATCGTAACAATAATATTTTAAAAGCATAATAATTGCTCTACAATACGATAAATCGATAAATCGCATAAACTGACCCAGCCTTTTCATTCCTTATACAACACACAGCCCTACTTCTATCAGCATCAAGCCGTCACGGCGCCGCAACCATTTCAGCAAACACCCCCACCTCCCCATCCCGCCCCTGCCCCACCCTCGACCAGCTTAATGGCTTTACGAACGCGCTAGCGCTTTGCCCACGAAACCATGTCAGCGGTTTTAGGGGTCACATGACTGGGTCACGTGACTGGGTCACGTGAGTGGGAAAAGTATGATCGAATGCTATGCTGTTGCTAACTTACTACCGCCTCTCCTAAATACGATCAAAAAATGGGAAGGGAGGGGGGGGGGCGGGCGAGCTAAAGCATTCTGAGCCTCCGCACTCCAAGGTTAAAACATTTAATTCAGTTGCAAAATTTATTACGCAACAGTCTGAAATAAAACAATAGTACAGTAATGATCAAATGACAACTAGCCTATATGGGACTGCAGATTCATCACCATTTCAAACCGAGACTGGTCCTATAAGCATTCACATTCATTTGCCTTCTTTCATAACAGAATACTCTAACGAGTTTCCTCAAACTGCTCCTGTTATTTCAAAGCGATTCATTTTTGTCGCTTTCTTATTTGGAATCAATTCTTCCCAATGACTTTCCACCACCACTTTTTGCTCAATGTTATGTCATATGTGACAGCCATTCTCTATGGCAATTGCTGTGATCGCTGTCCGAATGCTTTCACTATACTAAGGGCTGGTTTCTCCAACACGAATTTAATGGTGGTTCAGGATTTAGCCTATGCTAAAAGGTGGGTTAAATCCTGAACCACCCATTAAATCCGTGTTGGAGAAACCAGCCTTAATACTGTTAGTCCCTTAGGATTAAGACTGGTTAACTAGTTGCCTCCGAAACCTGGGCGCACCATAACCTGCAAATATGTTTCCGACTTCTCTAACCTCCTCCCCGCACCTACATCTTCCACCTAGCAACACACCTCCCTTAACCCGTACGGACTAGACCGCACTCCCCTCCCTTCCCTTCTCACCCCACCCCCGTCCCCCCCCCCCACGCTAGGCCCAGAATGACCGTCGGTCGCGAGGCAGGTGTGTTTGCCCGCCGCTACACGCTGCGCTAGAGACAGGTCCCGCGGTACATCCACACGCTGCTGCGGGCCGCTGCTGCGGGCCGCTGCTGCGGGCCTCGTGGCCCGACTATAGGGGCGTGCGACGAACATATTTAAATTATGATAGCTATCCATCGCCGTGACCATTGATCTACAGGGGCTTGGGAAAGGGGGGGGAGGGGGGGGCTGAGACCCATCCCCAGGTTTTTTTTTGTATGGCTTTGAACCTCAAAGGTGAGTTTCACTAATAGAGACATAGGCCTACTTATGCTCTCTCTCTCTTCAGTGCACTGCCAAACGACATCCAACCTCTCCACACTGGGCGGTCCTCCGTCTTCTCTTCATGTTTTCATATGATTTTCTTTTCAGATACTTCTGCCAATGTCCAAATTTCATATGAAAAGGACTCGATTTTTGAGTTTAATTTGGCTTCATGTAGCAAAAAGTTAGAATTTTTTGTTTCTCAATTTGACCGTGCGTTTGCTACGGTTTTGTGGCTTTGAGAGCTCAAGTCCCGTGTGTGGGGCACAAGGACTATTACAGTCCTGTTCAGAATCTCGGGACCAAGCAGCAAAGAACCGCGACGGTTGGATAGGAGTTCGAGGCTAGCGTTGATCAGAGTGACTTCTAAAGAATTTCAAAAGACAGAGTAGAATTGTTTTTGCCACTATTGGTAAATGCATGCAAAATTCTCGGACACTACCCTGCCCCGCCCCCCAGGTCATGGTGGCAGTATCATAAAGCTTAAGCTCCCCAGACTGAATCTTAGCAGCGCCCGCGCGTATTGCACGACAAAGATCCTCGCAGCCTAGAGCGGTCTGCGGCACAAACGAGCGGCCTACAACCGTCAATCATTTTTCTCGCGACCCCCCCCCCCCCCCCCCCCGTCCGTTCCCTCTCCGCTGAACAGAGACCCGAATGTACTCAGTTAAATAGAAGGGACCTAATTATTATTGGCGCCAGCATACAGCCTTACGGCCAGCAACTATAGGCTGACCAGATTCCATAATATATATCCGACTTGGCCGACCAGACTTATAATACATGTATTCTACTTTCGCTATCATTTGGTTCATTTGCTGCTGGTGTAAATAGGCGATTGGACAGCCCAGCGATTCACAGTGCTATTAAATACTAAATATCATGTAACTTTTTAAAAAAAAATCAAGGTTTTAAAGAAAAATGTTAACTTTTTCTTTTGAATCTAACGCATTCGGGAGAACATCTCGTAATTCCGCATGATTATAGAAATCTAACATTGTTCATAAACTTCTGGTACTAAAATCAAGTGTTTCGTGAAATTTTATGTGGTCACACATTAAATTTTATGTGGTCACACATTACTTTGACAACAGCCAACGGCCATAGATCGCGGCGGTAATTCACAAAAGCCTCAAACACTGCGGTTAGGTTGTGGTTCTGACAAAGGCCATAATTATTATGGGATAAAGATGGTGGCTGCCCAAGTTGGCCAGTTATCAAAAATGATAGGATTGTCAGAGGCTCTATGGGGTGACATAATGACAGGATATATAGAACCTCGGCATATAGGCCCTACTTCACACAGCAGCTGCCTCATAACTCCACTATCACACAGAGACCTACAGTACATATCACTTCAAGCACACGTCCACACAGTCCGCCTAGGGACAACATTATATACCCCTGCACAGCAGCTGAATTGTTACAAAATTGACAAATTGCAATGCCAAGTCTAGCCCACTGATAAAATTAATATAAAAATGAAAATAGTAAAACTGCGTGCAGCGAGCTAACTAAAGTCTAAACTTAGCTAGCATTAAAACATGGAGCTGAAACCGTAGCTCAAGAATGCAGACCTATTTTTTGTGTGCCATTTTTCAGGAGCGTATTTTTTTTATCAAACCAACCATATATCGAACAGTTACATTCAAATATTGTTAACATTTGAATCCGTAAATCTATCGCAAATTAAATAGCATTAGTCTACTAGATGCATACACCGTCTAAATTCATTATATAGATAATACTTTGCAAACGTTTGCTACCATCCGCAGCAGTCAGACCCTACTTATAAACTTCGGTTCTTGATCCTACCCGACGTAGTACCGGCACTAAGTTTGCGCTTTAGGTTAACCAGGACTGATGCCAAAATTGCTGTCAAACCTTTCTTTTACCGGACCAGTATTACACGTGTGTGTCACAAGCACCATCATTTATTGACAGGTCAATGTATATATCTTTTTTTGTGCGTGTATGTTGCACAGAGACTATATACAGTCCGCTTCTGTGCAAGGGAGCCCGCACAGAACCGCGCCCCTTCTTTATTCGCCTTTTACGACTCGCCCAGGGAGCTCTGGGCTGCAATTCAATTATTTATTCCCCGGCCTGCAGGAGGTCCCCATCAATATTTCATCACCCCCAGTCCCACCGACTAATCCCACCCCACGGTATGGCACCTAGTCCCTTCTAAACTAATTGCAAACAGCCCTGATCTCTGACGCAACGATGTCCATCTTCCCACCCCAAAACGGCCAAACGCCCCATGAACTCTACTTACGCCCCACACCCTACACACGCACGCAAGAGGGCAGCAGCTTGTGTCCAATGTGTCCAACGTCAACACGTCTCCCCTACAGTCCCTTCACTGTCAACAATAATTAGCCATTAGCTGCCCCATCAGTCAGTCAGCATCCCCTGTCAATGATTGGCTCTATACTGTCGAGGATTTACCCTAACCGTACGGACACAGGCTGCGAGCGGAAAGGGGAAACGTTTCTTTTCCCCCATTAACAATTAATGAAGCCGAAATCAGCATCAAGACTGCTGATATTTTCAAATCTTCATCAATAATTTACGAAACTTAAAGTGAAATTTCATCCGGAATCAATATAAAATGCATATAATTTAAAAGTTAAACTATATCGTTGAATATGTTCATGCTTAAAATACAAATGCATTCATGCATTCGCATTCATTCATTCATTCGTTCGTTTGTTAGTTTGTTTGTTAGTTTGTTCGTTCGTTTGTTCGTTCATTCGCTCATTTGTTCGCTCATTCGTTCGCTCATTCGTTCGCTTATTCATTCATTCATTCATTCATTCATTCATTCATTCATTCATTCATTCATTAATTCATTCATTCATTCATTCATTCAACCTAGAAGGGCCAGTAATTCAGTTACTATAGAGCGTTGGACATTTTGGGATAAAAAAGAACTACCATGCCCCCTTAATCTCAAAACCGTGCCGGCGCCACCCGTTGGACGCCCAACAGCTGCGCAACTCTCGTTCCCACACTCCTCCGCGCTGACCCCGCGAGGTCACGTGCAGGGGTCAAAGTTCAGCCGAGTCACTGCAGACCCACGGACCGGAGCTATAACGGACCTACGACGCCACTAGCCACCAGTAAACGTGCAGCACAAACGATGCTTAACACTAGGGGAGGGGGTCTGGACGAATCTGAACAAAATGTGTTTTTTGCTTTTTCAAGGGTTATGGTTAAGATTAAGGCATGGATTAGGTTAGAGTTAAGCTTAGGGTTAGTTATAGCGCTAGTTTTGAGGTTTAAGTTAGGCTTTGGGTTTGGGGTTAAGTTTGGAATTGGGTTTTACACGAGTAAGTTTTCGGGCTTATGTTAGGATTTGGGGTCAAGGTTGGACTTGGGTTATACACAAATCCTTTTGCTCCATAAGCAGCGGTCAGTTGGCACCGCTGCACTACGGGACGGACCGTGAGCCTGATTGGACGAGCTGGCCTCTGTAGGTGGGCGCATTACTGGCGCCTGCAGTGACCGAAGCAGTAAGGGAGGGGGGAGACTGGTCAAACGCTGGGGTCTCTGGGAACGATCCTGTGCGCTTTAGGACCATGCGTAGCAACAAAGACTACTACAGTTCGGTGCTGTGTGAAGGACCAGAACCGCTCCCCCTTAAAGGCCCCTTCTTTAGTCACCTTTTATCGCTCGCCTGCGGTGCTCTGGGCTGCAAGCCATCTATTTGTTTGACGGATTGCGGGGGTAATTGCTGAAGCGGAAATTTTGACCATGCCTTGCACAATCTCCCATGGCACTAAATCCGTGACCGGTAGGTGACTGAGCTATTCCCATGGGAGGCAGCAGTGATTACTCTGCAAATGGCCGAGCTATGAGAAACTCTACATGGCTATGATCGGTCAGTGAGAAATTCTTCTTGGAATTTGAATGACTCTTAGTTAAGTCTTCTACGAAGTCGCCATCTTGAGCATCTCAAGTGTTGTATATATAGTTGCAGAAGTTCAAGAAATAACTGAGGCTCTAACTAGTCCCTATAATACATTAGGGGCTGGTTTTTCTAACACAGATTAAATGGTGGTTCAGGATTTAGCCTATGCAAAAAGGTGGGCTAAATCCTGAACCACCACTAAAACCGTGTTGGAGAAACCAGCTGTAGGTATACTCTATCAACTTCCAATCATTTCTGCCAGGTCACTAATAGTTGCTAGGCAAATAGATTACAATACAACTTAAAATTTCAAAATTGAAAATCGATTTTACGATCTATTGGATATCTGTAAAATAAATACTGGAAAATTTTCCGGATTGTTTTAAAGAAACTAACGCAGAATAACAGAGCCTATACCGATGTTCGATACTTAACAAAAAATGTATAAATTAAAGTCCAGCGAGCTTCGAGGCTATAAATTTCAGATACGAACACGGCACAGCAACGTGACATTGTAGGGCAGATGAAGCCACGGACTCAAAATAGTGTTGACTACATGGTGTGAAGCAGATAACCCATGCGCTGCCTTCTGAATATGATCTCGAGTGTTCGCCGATAACCCAAGATAACCTTTCTCGCAAGCCTACGCACTACACTGGGCCACGCATGCAGAAATTACTTCAGTGGACAGAATAGAACAAGAGAACGTCATTGCGATAGACGGCCAAGAAGTTCCAAGTTTCACAGACCCCACGACCAGTTTTGTTGCACATTGGTAGATAATTATTTGTTAATGTAAAGGAGAAGTTAAATTTCAGATAAGCCAGGTAGTTGGTTGTGACATTAGACTCGTTCCTATTATCAGGAAGACCGGTTTTATCTCCATTGAAATACTCAATTTTGTGTTGGGATGCGGTACTTCGCTCGGTCGGTGCCGTTGTATTATTTTAATTGTTCCCTGTACTACACTGCTTGTGCGAAATGAAGATCTATATAATGCCCTAAAGATCTGATAAATGCCACCATAAGGCTTCAGATTATTGGCTGAAATAAACATGTTGAAATGCATTGAAAACATAAATAACATTTAAAAGTCGATCGCATAGACAAAAGAAACTACATCACAATTGCACACCATGCTGATCCTACGGCTACCAGTGACACGAGATGTCTGGGCACGTAGTCCCCTGCAAGCTGAGGAACAAAGAATTTCCTTGCAGCCCAGAGCTCCCACCAAATGTCGTACAAAGCGTAAAAAGCGACTAAAGAGCGGTTCTGTGCATTGCCCTCTCGCACAGAACCGGACTGTAATATTCTTCATTAACACACACGATACTTAATACCTCATTGGTTTTGCTGCATTATAGTGAAGAAAAATGATGAAGAAGGCTTAAAAGTAGCGTCATCTTGTTGATGTATTTGAACTAAAATGTCCGCTAATCTCGGGGTTACAAAGTCGCAAAATGCATTTTAACTGAAATATCCAACTAGATGTTAAACTACAACCCCACCACCACCACATGTAGTTAGCAGTGACACAAGTTTCCTGACCATCGCCCGCCTATATTACAGCGCTATATAGTATCATCAGCGCATCAATTTCATGAAAGAAATTGAACTAAATTTGCACACTGTAGCATTAGTCTAACTCAATAATAGCATGTAATCATCATGAGCAGCAGCAGCAGCAGCAGCAGCAGCAGCAGCAGCAGCAGCAG
>JAQIWG010002385.1:0-20567 GCA_034695025.1 Chamaedrilus cognettii | reverse complement strand
TTGTAGATGAAAGATCATGCATCCCCCCCACCAGCATGTCAAGTTTTGTCAATGCTAATGTATTGCGAGTAAGCCAAATTAAGGCCAACTAAGGCCAAATACGACAAGCATCTCCCACCATAGCCATTAATCACCCCACCCCCGCCCACCAGCGCGCACAACAAATTTTCGCCGAGCAAAAAGAGTTTCGGCCGAAAAAGTATGTCACCACCTCCTCCCCCCCCTACCCCACCGGTTGTGTGTTGTGCGGGGGGGGTTGATAACTACGCCTTCTGGTGGACACTTGTGCACTAGAAAAAACGATCACAAAAAATGTCTATAACCTCCTTGCAGGCGCGCAATCGTTCAGCAACTTTCTTTCGTTCGATTAAGGCGGACAAACAATGCCGACTGGACGTGCCAGCCGCCCTGGATGAAAGAAAGGAGCCGAAAAGAAAAACCGAAGGAACCCAGACAGAACCCAGACAGAACCGGACTGTATATAGACTCCCGCTCCCCCCTCCATAGTCGCTCCATACGACTCGCCCTGGGAGCTCCGAGTTACAAGCCAATATTTGTTCTTTTTTTCACGGCTTGCTGCGTGCTGAGGGTATACAGCTTGGGTGAGTTCCTTTCTCGGTTTATATAGTAGAACAAATTATTTGATTGCCTCCCCCCCATGATGAGGAAGAATCTTTGATGATCTTGCTCGTTACTTGAATTTCAAAGAGCAGCCGATCGACATACTATAACTTTGACAGTCACTGCTAGGCTACGACTCCAGTTTCACCGTATACTCGTACACTATACAGTGGCTGTCGGCGGTACGTTATCGGAGAGGTGTCCTAACGGACTTGAGGCATGCAGTCTGGCCGAGCATTGATTTCTGCTCGTGCCCCGCAGCAGCAGCTGTATATAGTCTGAACGGGTGCCGTGGCGGATAGCACCAGGACTCGAAGCACTTGGGTTGTTAGAGGGATTAATTCAAAACCCCCAGCTAAATTCTTCACTCTAAAAATTCGAGAAAAACTATAACTTGGCGGCCCATAACTGCAACCCCCCCTTGTATGACTATTCGACCCCGGGCCCCCACCACTTCCGCCAAAACAGTATTGCCTGAGGGGGGTGTTGGTTTTTATTTTCGACACCCGTGAGTCAGGATGCTCATGATCAGACATCGACTATGAATCAGATCAACATTTAATCAATACAGCATTTCGCCTAAATTGTACTGCAATAATTCCATCGTTTAAGGCCGACCACCCATTTTGGCAGCCACTCCCTCGACCCTCCCGTCAGCGAATCTGACACCCCAATCCTCCCACAAAGGAGACTAACCCCAACCTCAAATTTAGTTCAACCCCAGGACCCGTCTCAAATTGCTGCTTCGAGCACTGGATAACGCGAATCCCACAAGGGGTCTGGCTGCAGATCGGCTATAGCTGGCGTGAGGCTAGAGGCTTCTGGTTCGATCGCGATGATAAATTGTGTATTGTTTTCTATGCATAGGTTCTCCAAAGGTTGACATTGCATTTCAAATTGTCTTTTAAATTGTCTTTTTATGTTCGATTTGATTTTTTATTTAAATGATGTATTCAGTTTTAAATTTGAATTACAAAGTGATTGAATGGAAAAAAAAGAAAAAAGAAAAAAGAAATGCATAAAAAATAATAATAATGCATATATCAATAATTATGGATCCGTTAGAAATACCGAGGATACATGTATATGCACAGGGTGCAGCAGCGCTATTGTGCTATGCACACTGTAGGTGTAGGTCATGATCTGTGCGAGCTTACGGCTGCCACCTCAAAATTTATTTGTCATCATGCTGCAGCGTAACGATCACGATGATAAATAATCTTACTTGTGGTACGTGCTAACGCTACAAATTGTTTGATAAATGCATTAAAAATCGCTATGTGAAAGTGTTTTTTGTAGCCTATAATACATGCACACTGCGTGTAGACGATTAACATCGCGCTGTCTTGGTTATAGGGATGCGAACAGGGATGCGTTTTTTCCTGACGGTCCGATGTCGTTTCACTCTATAGATATCTCTTGAATCGGTCGGCACATTTCTTATTAGAAAGATCTGTACAATACGTAGGGGCCTACGTACATTTTACAGATGCAGCTAACACTCAACATGAAATCGCAAGCCAATATTGCTGTATATTTTAAAATAAATATCGACTCCGTCGAGCTTTCACAAGTCTGTCTTGTTGACCTGCTGATATAAATCAGTTCAATCATTCTCACTTATTCTTTCAACTACTGTCGCGATGCAGGAGTGCTGACGCTGTCTTTGGCCAGTGAAACTAACATTAATCTAAAGTTACTAATTCATCTTTCATTATATCACACAATGTTATTACGACTGCTAATCACACCGGGCACGATGATAACAATGATGAAGCAACTGATGTCACTAAGGCCTCCTTTCCACGATGCCTATTTTGCATGCAATTTTGCATGCAAAATATGCATCGCAAAAGACAGCCTAACTCATAATACACGCTGCAGGATTGGTGCCTGCTGGAACTGTCAACATATATCAAAACAGGCTTTTATAATTGTGATACGAACTCCCGGTTGGTTACAGCATATATATATATATATGATCTTAACGCATTCATTATTTCAGGTACCGGTACCGATATGAAGCGACTACTGAACAATAATAGAAGTTGCTACAGTGTAGCTACTGTCAATGAACATCTTTATGGTGCAGTTACACCAGATCTTGCAAGCGGATTCCAAGCCATCTTGCGCGAGGAGCCACCTTACGGGAAGGCGGCCGTGAACACGTGTCTTACCAGAAGACAGCGCTTCCGGGAACACACGTGCATTTACATCCCCATCTTACCAGTCGTCGTCCTATTAACCATGATGCAAAGGGCATGTAACCACCATATAACCACCGCCCGTGGGAACATGCATCTTGAACACGCCGTCACAAGACGGCGTCGTTGAACACTCATAAATGACACACTGCATTTTGCAAGCGGATTGTGGAAAGATCTCTTCAGGGAAGTGAGCCGCAAGACCTGATGTAACTGCACCATTACAACTTGTCGTCGCGACTAGGCGACTAGCATAACGTTAGGTTTCGCTGCTTTTCTTGATATTGGCGTGGCTAGATAACGCTAGCTGTCAAGAGATCACACTTGCTGTTGGTGTGACTAGAAAACGCTTGCTGTCCAGAGATCACACTTGCTGTTGGTGTGGCTAGATGTCACTAGCTGTCCAGAGATCACACTTGCTGTTGGTGTGGCTAGATCACGCTAGCTGTCCAGAGATCGCAGAAAGCGCTTTTCAACCATGAATGGTACGAGCTTGTGCCTGAAAACAAACAACACGCGTCAGCGGCTTGCCTTAAAATAAATTTAATACCTTATTGATTTTGCTGCGTTATAGTGGCAAAGTCGCAAAGTCGCAAAGTCGCAGTTGCAAGGCCGCAAAGTCGCAGTCACAAATTTGCAAAGTCGCAAAGTGTCAACAGCAAAGTCGCAAAGTGCATTTTAACTAAAATATTCGACTAGGAGTTAATAATGAATAGCCCGAGGTATAAAGATCTAAAATCATAATACGGAATATATTCTAAATCCTAATATAGATTATATCTAAATCATAGGCAAAATAAGAAAAAACAACTAAAAAAGTAAATTTGTGAAATTAATATAAAACGCTCGCAAACAAATTTTGAGAGACTATTAAGCAAAATTAGTGACAGAGTTGATAGATATCTGCGTATCGGAACTTAGCGCATCCCACCTGGCCGGGAGTAGCAGGAGTAGCAGGATGGGAAAGACGACCTTGAGATAGGGGAGGGGCGCAAAGCCGAAGGCGCAGAGGACGCCAAGCTGTGCGAGCTGAACGACCGTGAAGAGGTGCACCTTGCGCTGGGGCACCGTGCGGATGTAGTGATTGGGCGGGTAGGCGGCCTGGCGCAACCAATCAGCGTCGAGAGGCCATAAGCGCGGGGGGGGGGGTATTATGTAACAAAGCACCTGTTCGGTGACGAGAGCATGATGCGCTCAAACAGCTGATTGTGGTGGAGGGCTGGAAGATGTAATGTAACTCTTTACCTTTAGAGTACTATGCGACTATGTAACGTAATTCTACCTTAAGAGTATGACAAGCACCTGTTCAGTGACGAGCAGCATAATGCGCTCAAACAGCTGATTGTGGTGGAGGGCCGTGACGGCGAGGTAGAGGAACAGTCCGTCAAGGACGGGACGAGGGATGAGCTTCAGCTTCTCGATGCAGAGCACGGACAGACCGATGAGCACGTGACAGCAGATGCCCGTCACCCGCGTCTCCCGCACCCTCATCACCCTGAACGGGGGGGGCGGGGGGCGGGGGGGGCACAATAATAATCATTATGATCGCAATTTAAATATTAAGCAATCTAGACAGTATGTCTTATGTGTATGTCATATGTTTTAAATTTTATTTCAAGCGCAGTCAAATAAAATATAATCAGCATAAACGCAAAAATACAATCTGCTTGAAAAGGGAGACCAAAGGCCTAGTGGAGCAATGCATGTACACTGCATTTGTAATGCACCAAAATCATGGCACACAAACGGGAGGTGGAAAAGGCATCGTTTGCTGAATCCTACGCGCGATAATATTTTCTTTAAACTAAAATACTATAGTAATAAAATAGTAGACGCATTCAATGTGTTGTCATTAAATTGACAATGAAAAACGTACGATGCAACATATACGTGCACGGCCAAAATAAACGAGTAAATAAAGCACATGTCACAAAATTGATCCCAGCATTGACCCGCAAAACTCATCAACACTGCTCGATAAAAGCACTCAAATCGCGTAACGTAAAAATTCTGTAAATAAATGAAAGAGCAAATAGAGCGGTCGTACTTTTGGTAGACATGCCCCTGGTCGACCCTGTCCTCCATATCGGCCATGGCCCTGACGTGCAGGGGCGAGTGCGGCAGGGCCCCGTGCACCATGGGCAGGCCCAGGTAGGCTAGGAAGGCGTTGAGCAGGGCTACCACCATCAGGTCCCAGTGGTACGCCGGACCCTTGCGCAACCTGCAGGCACAGGGGCGAAGATTTAAGGCAGTTTTTTCGTTTTGAGGCGTTCAGTAGTAGAAATATCATAATCATTCATCAATAAACGCTTTTGTACGTGATACAAATATGGTAAGAAAGGGGAGATTGGGGCGATTTATACATGTGGAACGTGTGAATGAGGAAGATAGGGTATCAGCATGTAGATATATTAAGGTGGAGGGGATTGTTGGAAGAGGGAGGGGGAAGAAACATGGAGAGAGGCAGTGGAGAATGATATGAAGGAACGTGGCATGAGTAGAGAGCTGGAAAAAAATCGCGAGTTGTGGGGGAGTCTCGTAGTTGGAAACGTCCAACCTGTGCTAGCACGAAGAAGTGAACGTAAAACGTAAATGATGGATAGAAATATGAAATACAAAATAAACCATTGCAATGTTAGTCACAGCCAACGAACGCTGCTGCCTTTCAAAGCAACCAAAGTAGCCTCAACATCGTAAACCAAAAACAAAGACTGTTGTCTAAAAATTAGTCCAATTAATTCATATTCAAATAAACATTAAATTCGGAAAAAGGAAGAAGAAGCGAACCGGTTTTCAGGATTATTGACCATGGATCCGGAGATGGATTGGTCCATGAAAAAGAGGAGGGAGAGGGAGAAGCCGAGACCCATCGCCCCGATGACCGCGGGCCAGGGGAGCACACGCAGGGAGGCGGGGGTGAACAGGTCCCCCGAGTACAACTCAAACTCCTCCACTGAAAGAGTTAACATCAGAGACAAGTATTTTCTAATTGCGGTTGGCATGGTAATTTAACATTTGTAATTACACATTTGTACAAGTGGAACGCTACTTAAGATGTTCTTGGCTGATGTTCGCCTTTTGTAAGTTGGATATGTTACAAATTCCAATGCTATTCATAATTTATTTTTCCATTATGAGGCACAATAAGTAAGCAGCAAAAGAAATGTATGCAACTTTGCTTCGAATTATTAAAGGCTGACAAAGAGAATATGCAAAAACAGTTTGAAACACATTAATCCAAGTAAGCCTGTTTAGTTAACAAATTTATGAGACCTCCTGCCTAATTCTGCATCTTTGACTAATGAAAAATGATTTCAAACTTATTCAGAAATTAAGACGCTCTGCAGAAATTTTACTTAAAATTAAATTCTATCAGCTGACACTTCTATCTGCCCACCACTTACATTTAATTTCTTTGAAGAGGAAGGAGCCTAGGAAGGACATGAGAATGACAGCGACCGGCAGCGCGCTGTCTGCCAGCAGCGCCCTCTTGCCAGCGTTCAGAAATGGACTGCAAACAAATACGCAATCAAACTGTCCAAAATTATTATTTTTATTATAATTATTTGATCAACAATGTCATCCTAGTCGTTTAGAAGGTCACGGCTTTCTTAAAACAAAAAACCTATATACCTTGGTTAGAAAACGAAACTTATATAGGTGTGACAGTATTAGACTAAATCTAACAAACAAATGGAGATTAAATTTTTTATTGCAATTAAAGTCAAGCATGTCATTATTTACTGATATCAGTACTGCAAAGTGATTATTTTGCAAAGTGGGCGCATTGGACCCCACATTGCAAAATAATCATAGTGCATTTAGCTAACGTTTTGGTGAAGTTGTAGAGTGAGAGGCCGAGCCAGACTGTGCCCAGCATCAGCAGCAGATACAGCAGGCTGTTCTCCCTCAAACACTTCTCCGCTCCTCCCCCTCCCGTGACGTCATCCGATGACGTCATGCCCGTCTGGTTCCGGCCTCCGCCTGTCGTCAGATCGGACAAGATGGCGGCCGCAGTGACCAGTTCTCCGGCAGCCATGTTGAATGACCGGTTCTCAGTGGGAGTCAGATTACCAGATGAGTTTTGTTTGTCGCAGGCTGCCGAGTGGTAATTCTTCTGGAAGTCTAAACAAATGAAGGTTCATTTTCATTGATAATGAATCTGTACTTAATACATAACAACGAGTACTATTCACACACTAAATTCATACAAATGATGTTTTCCTATCCACATTTGCATGATATATTTCCACACATCATTACTGCACTACACCACCAATCACCAGCACACCAATAAACCGTTTTAGTGACGAAAAAAAACTTGCTGATGATCAGACGTCAAAATGAAAGAATAAGTAAATACTTGATTGATTCATGTATGAAATTATAAGCAGTTTGTGCGCAAAACATTTCTTGTTAACGAAAGATGCAAACAATTTGTTGCAGATGGAAATGAAAAAGATCAATAGAAACATGACAAGAGGATTGAAAGCTCATTACTTAACTAACGCAACGATCAAAGATCAAATGCAATAATCGATAATCACAGCATTAAAATGCAGTCACAAACTACTTGGTTGTAGTAATTTGCTTCAAAGAGAAAAAGGACCGTTGTCAAAATTGGTAATGTAGAAGCTCTATACCGTTGACGACATCCTTGAAGGCGTCCACTGTGAAAGCGACTGACATGAAGAGCGCAAATATCTCCTCAGTCGATCTGCATATCCAACATTGCAATAGTCTAGCACACTGTTTAACACTTCAAAACTTTGCACGCTTGTAACGTAAATTCACGTCAGAAATTTGAATCTGGCAATGTTGAAACCCGATCGTAGAAAAAACATTTATAATGACAGATGACAAAAAGTCTTTACTTTGTACAAGAGGGAATATATATGACAGAATGACCTTGTCGACCACTTCATGAGTTTGCTGGCATCAGTGAAGGCGTAGAGGAGGAGAAAAAAGGAGTTCCAGAGGCCCGTACAGGCGAACATGGCGGGGAAGTCAAGGTCCCAGTCCTCACAGATGTTGTAGATGACTGCAACAGTCATGATAACAATAAATTATAATAGCAATCGGTTTAGGGCCACTTTTGGAGTTTACCCGCATCATCAGGGAAATACAGATGGATGGTCCAGTACTAGCCATGTTTTAAACTTCTTTCAAAATGTTCATTTATTTGTTTTTGTCATCATTTTAACTATGCTGCAACAGTTTCTGAAAGTAATGAGGAATAGCATTAATTATAACATACAGGCAAATCAGAAAATAGTTCAGTAAAATGTGATATAAATATCAAAGTTAAATGTAACATATTAGAATTCAACTGAAATTACTTCAAAACAATGATTCAAAAATAATTTATAATAATTTGTTCCAAATGAGTAGTAAAACCGTCATAATAAAATTTAGTTATACATAATGTTTTTTTCTTCACGGGAGACAGGATAGCAAAATACCCCTGTCAAAAATCGATCTAGTGCCTTACAATAAATAGGCTTAGCAGCCACAGATTAGAGGAAGTAAGTTACCTTTTGTGTATAGGGCTAGGGGAGCAGTTGTAAGCAGGATGACCATTGGCTGTCCGCCAAATATTGCAAAGAACACTCCACCAATCGTCTGTGAGTAAATGACCTTCTTCACATCTGAAAGTAGGTCATCAAGTTAATATCAGATTTTTGCATTTTTTTCTTCGATTCCATCATTTTCTAGTAGCCTGTATCTTTGTGACCTCATAAAATTTATACTCTTAGAGCTAAATCTGGGCATTTGAAATGAAAAGAATATGCTCTCAATATTTAGTAGCCAAGTTGCATGAAGTATATTTTAAACAAAATAATACATATAAAATAGATCGATTGAAAGTGGCAAAATTAAATTCACCAGCAGCAAGGTTCTGAAAGATCATTCATACCCTGGCAATTGGGTATGAATCACACAAGGATCTTTTGCATGCTACATTGTAATACATTTCTATGCCCATTGAAGCAAAGGGTGTTTAATCTTCCTGCTAAACCCTTCAACAACAATGTACGATAATTATTGTCAACTTACACGCATTTAGTTTGAATATTTGCGACAACAAATGGATTGCATTAAAAAAATGACTGTGCCTATATGTTGTATTTTATTTGCAACGATATGAAAATAGAATAAAGAAAAGAAGGCCCATGCGCGCAGACCTATGTATCCCTTGGTGTTGTTGAAGTTGAGCACGCCGAGGGCTATGGCAGGCAGGATGCACGCGAAGTAGAGGAACATCGTCGTCGCTGTCGTCTTGTGCAGCGTACCGTGGCCGCGGAACCCTACCACGACAGTAATAACAACTATTGAGGAGTGTGAATTACCAAGCTCTACCTTATCACATCATTGATAACATCTAATGACGATTGGCCGGACTTTATGCCCGTTGATATTTCTTAGGTTAGCTATTTATTGAAAAAATCTCCTAATAGAATCATCTACATGTTAAAGCTCGGCTAAAGGCAGTTTGAATAAAAAATCGTTTGCAATTGTTATTCCTTACTTTCACCAAAACTATGTATGGCTTCTGGAATATTAGTTTGTTCAAATACAGGGAACTATGCATTGGTGAAATGTGTTTTTTGAGCCATCAAATGTAATAATATACTATCTATCCCTCCATCAAGTGACTCTAAAATTGAACACATTCACTTTGTGGACCCAATTTGGGGGAGCATTAACAGACTCAAAGTTTAATGAGCATCAAGGAAATAGTATACTAACAGCATCAACCACTATGCGCTATGCGTTAACTTGCAAAAAACGGACAATATGTTCCCAGTGCTCACCGTCCTGGTAGTCGGAGAGATAGTAGGGCAGCCTGCGCCTGAGGTCTGCACGCACACCGCGGCCAAACCAACACCCTGCCTTCTCAGCCTGCAACAAATGAAGGCTTTAGAGATTTGAAAAAGTAAGGGTGAAAGTGTTGAAGGGTGTAAGGGCTGAAGAGTGGAAGGGCTGAAGGGCATAAGGGCTGAAGAGTGAAGGGCTGAAGGGCGTAAGGGCTGAAGGGTGGTCAAACTGAAGTCATCTGAAGACAAAAATAAAAGCGCACTAAAAGCAAAAGGGTATTATAACTGGCAGAAGGGTTATTGGCTGAAGGGCTCATATCCCTAAAAAAACAAGTACAAAAGATCACGACCTGAGACTTGACAACGGTCAAATTTAGCAGTTAATAACTCCACACTGGAATGAAGGACTAAACTCAACTTTTTCTTTAGCTTAACGTCATCAGCGGCCAGAGCTGGGATTGTCTTACCGCGCAGATAGCCTCTACTTGGAGCGCGGACACGGTGGAGCACTTCCGGTCCGGGTGGATCTGCTCGTCGGCCAGCTCCTTCATGTGCTCCCAGAGCAGCTTCTTGAAGTCGCTGTCGGTGCGCGCCGCCAGAAGGCGCATGCGTAGGTCCATGTCCGCGAACAGCGTCGAGAACGTGCGACCCGTCTCCAGCGCGTTCTTTGTGCCCTTCTGCGAACGGCGAACGCGGAGAACGAGCGCGTCAGAAGCGGAGAAGAAAACATATTGCGTATTCCTAGAGTGTACTTTCTTTTCTTTTCAACGATGAATATAAAGAACATGTTCGTCAGATAACAACTAAGTAAAGTATTAATTTTTTCTGAAGGATGAACGCAATGAACACGTTCATTAAAAAATTATGGGAAAATGTACGACTGGTTCTTCAGTGAGGCTGTATGTATTTCATACCCTTTTGAAAAATAAAAGTTCATCAGAATATTCGTCTCCTTGTGAGGATTAACTTCAAGAAAATTCATCAGAAAATACCAGATAAAGTGCATGACTTAATCCGCATTCTTGTTGCCTGGTTAAGTCGTTTTGTGCATTACACTGTGCATTCCTATATCTGTGTTTCATATTGAGCTAAATCATAACAATAAAAATAATCACCGGTTCGACGTCCATTCTAATGCGCTACAGGCAAGCCTGTAACCTGTCTGTGTCAACGCGGGTTAGACGTTGATTTTGGAGCTGGGTTTTTATGGGAACCGGATGCCCTTCCTGTCGCCAATCAGAATAATAAATTACCCTGGACGATGACTATCAGCTAGCGACATTTGTGTGTTTAACAGCCTTGTTGAAGGGCCGGCAACGCATGGTTTCATAGTTGCGGCGCCGGGACTATGAAATATAAACTAATAAATATTAATAAAAAAAGAAGAAGAAGGTACCTCCTTGGTGGGCGTGACGACGAGAACGATGAACCAGACCTCCTGACTCGTGCGCCCGAGGTTCGCCGGGTTCTTGAGACGAGCGATCGCAACGTTGCGCCGCTGCACTGACGGCGCTGTGCAGCTAAACCAACACGGAACTCACAGCATAGTCTGCAGCAGCAGCGCATGCAGTGCATCTAAATCAGCATAGAACTCACTAGCAACGTAGTCTGCAGTATCATATGCTATGTATCTATTGACCTACAATAGTAGCGATGCACTAGGATCGCAGTCTGCATATTAACAGAACTCAGTAGCAACGTACTCGGCGGAATCACACGCTGCACAGCTACACCAGCACGAAACTCACAAACAACATAATCTGCAGTGCAGCATGGTATGCTGTGCACCTAAAACAGCATAGAACTCACTAGCAACGTAATCTGCAGCCTCACGGAACCGATTAGCAATCGTAATCTGCAACATCACACGCTGTGTATCTAAACCTGCACAGAACTCATCAGCAAAGTAGTGCGCAGCAGCATAGAACAGCATCAAACACGATCTATGTCGTGGGCCATGATCACAGTGGACAAAAACAAAAACAATAGCAGAGCTGAAAAAATTGTATACTGTAGGCCTAGGCAACAACTAAACGCGACACTCAATGTCTAATTTTATTCATGCAGATTAATGCAGTCAGAGTAGCGCATATATCAATTTATAACTACTTTAATCGTGCCAAGCGAAGAGATTTCAGATTTTCTTAAAATCCTCTCTTCCCTTTTGACAATTTTTTCCTTCCCTTAAATTCTTTTTCCTGCTAGTCCTCCCGTTGCTTGTTCTGAATTGTTTTTATTCGCCAAACTCTTTCATGTAACAAATCAATCTTTTCAGCTGTCTCTACTGGCAAACTGAAATTATATTCATAGCATTCCTCTGATGATTGAACCTCTATAGACTTTGGATTTTTTTCATATTCAAAGGCGTTTTGCCGAATTTAACAACATTTCGCCAACTGTCACAAAAACTCTGTTTTGACAATTTAGGCTATGAGCAGATCAAGTTCTACTTTCTTCTATTCTTCCCCACTATTCTCGGTGTATTCTCTCCAGCAGATGAAGTCAGAGATCAGGCCAGCGTCCAATCAGACGTGCAGCTGCCCTGATGCATAGCTCGCATACATCTGCATAAGCTTTCACTCAGTGGCGCTCACATGCTTGCCAAAAAACGGGAATTAAAATTTATGCAGTGTCGCTATCTAAATATCGGTGAAAATTGTAAATGAACATTTTAAACGCCTTAGGCCCAGAATGTCGCTCATGTCAATTTGGCTGACGTTAATCACATGCTTGTAAAAAAAAAAATTCTGAGCCCTTCCATCCAATTCAAATCAGATCAAATCATAAGCATAAATTAGAACAATATAAAAAAAAATCAAACAAGAAACACGTATTAATTATTTATCTTCCTGCACGTATTAACGATTTTTATAATAGATAAAATCGATCCCTTTGCCCCCGATACCCGATGTGTCGATGCAGCCAATGGCAAAGCTCATACAAAAGTCAGTTCATCGCAGAGGCAAAGGATGAAAGTGAATCCTTTGTGCTCCAGCGATTTATGCAACCAATTGGCACGCTTGATCGAGGACCAAGCTCACATGGCTCCCATTCTAGTGCTCGCTTAGCACTAGAATTTAAACTTCATTAGAATTCTAGTTAATTCACAGAATTAACTTCTTCAATCACAGCCATTAATTTTCCCAAGAATTGAAAGTTTTGCTCTCTGGATTTGCTTTCAGTTTGAAGAAATAGCGGGGGAGGGGGAGAGGGTACGGGTGCTCACTAAAACGTTTCTCCACCGATGCAGAATTAACGCTGGGGGAGGGGAGCGTGAAGGGGTTCTAAAGGAAGTTTGTAGCGTCATGCCATGATTCTTAACAGTGCTTGTTCTTTCTTTACAATCATACTTTGGGGTGTTTGACAGCTGTGTATACCAGCGTGCAGCACTTTTTTAACTGGTCCCGGACATGACATTAAGCTGTACCCGGCAGCCCTGCCCCTGCTGCCACCATAGGGCAGGAATAAGCGTTGTGGCCGAGTGGTCTGAGTCGCTATCTTGGATTGCGCCAGTTGTCGGTTCGAATCTTGGCCGCGGCGAGGATTTAGTGTCGCTTCGTGCACCCTTTGGCAAGGGTAGTTTAAATTCAACAGCCACAAGTGTTCCGACGATGCCTGTCAGATACGGTGGAGCCACCACCAGCGACCATCAGCTGGTGAAATGAGACATCACCTTCTCCCCGCAAGGGGATTCCCCGCAAGGGGCTAACACAACAACAACAGTACTTATTTAACATTTACCACTGCACATGCCTTTTCACAACTCGCACAGAACTGTTCTCATTTTTTTTCATAAATGTTTTCATTGTTGAGTGAGTGAGGACTTACAGGACACAAAGCCACGACTGGTCGTAGTCGAGTCCGCCTCCATACGACTTGCACGTGCTCTGGATCGTCTTCGCTAGCTGGTGAACTACATGCACACAGACACACAATGTATTCGAACGTTTTGTATCTAGCAGCCAGTACATTATTACAAAAATATTGAATTTAACGCTCATATCGCTTGTATGAAATATGAAGATAAAATTAAAAAGTGGACGGGTCAACCGACGGTGGCTATCGTGGGAAAAGTGGAGCACCGGGAGGGGTGGAGGAAGATTGCGGAAGATGCTGTGAGGGCGCTACAACGTCAGCAATGACGGCCGGCGGACAAATAAAAAAGTACAGTGTATATCATTATTTTGCAAGTAACGGCGCAAACAAAAGCACCACACGCAAACATAAATTAAAGAAAAAAGACGAGTACAGGAAAATAAAAGAGGAATTAAATAAAACACGAGCAGAGATATTAGGTCCACAGGTGGCAAGGATAGCATTGGTTAACATAAAATGCATTAAAACACAGCGGAATACAATCAAAACTTAAGTGAAGCCTATACATATAGCCTACATTGTCACCTACATAATAATTAGAAGTTCAATATGCATGAAATCGATAAAAACGGGTATCAGCAACAAAATTTAGACTCAACCCGTATGCAACAGTATACGTAGCATTATGTACATGTACAAAAAGCGTGTGCAAACACTACTATTAAATGTACAAAACGCACTACAGTGCTGTAGATAGGCCCACTGTACGCTGCATCTACATTGTTAGCACTAAAGGCCATGTCATATGAGTGCAGTGATTGATATACAAGATAGGACATTTTCTATTTGCTATTGCCAATTCAACTGCAGGCCTATATCATTCTGTTATTAGGCCCCTGTTATTCCAGACCGACTTTCCAGAATCTTCTCTGGCAGCTTACGGCTCGCACCGCGCTTAAAACAACAGGCACGCGCAATCATTTCCATGTCATATTCCAATATTTCACTAATCTCGGAATCCTCATACAAAGCGTCATCCCCCATACCCCCACTCCCCCCTTTCTTTCGTCTAACCTATCACCCTCTCCCCTCCCTTCCCCCTCCGTCTTCACCCCGGTTCCATCCGAACGCAGGCTTTCTGAAAATGATTGATTTGGACGAAATTGAATTTATTTCCGCTTCAACTGGCGCCTAATGCGGACGGATCGGCGTTGTATCAAAACGGCGTGTCCAGTACATCACGCGGCGTGTCCAGCATATCACGCGGCGTGTCCAGTACATATCACGCCGCGTATCCAGTATATCACGCCGAGTATCCAGTAGATCATACGCGGTATTGTCTGAACGGAGAGCGTTAAGGTGCTTTCACACTGAGTCGTACGGGATGTCTTTTCTGGGCATCTTCCGGGAAGAGCAGTCTTACTGGAAGGCGGCAGTGATGACGCGTCGTGCGGGAAGGCAGGACTTCTGAGACCAAGGGTGCGTCTTCGCGTCGTCTTCCAAATTAATAACCACCATGTTTATGGCATATAACTATCGCTTGCGAGAAGACGCGTCTTACAGGATGACGCGCCGTCGCTGAAGACGACTTTGTTCACATCACGTCTTGCGATCGGATTCCGGTTGTATTGCGGGAAGAACGCTTCTGAGAAGACAGCCCGACCGACGGCCAAATGTGAAAACACCTTTAAAATGCTTTCAAATATGGGCCTTCAGGGCTGCCTTTCCGGAAGGATTCTTCCCGCAAGACAACCGGAATCCGGTCACAAGACCTGATGCGAACAAAGTAGTCTTCAGCGTCGACGCGTCATACCCCCACTAACCCCTTTCTTCCGCAAGACGCGTCATTATGGCCTCCTTCGCGTGAAGACCGCTCTTCCCGGAAGAACTGCCCGGACGACCCAGTGTGAAAGCACCTTTTCCGACACGGACGTCTCGCTGCAATGGCGCCTCTCAAAGCCCGTCAAATCGTCCTTTTCTCTTGCCTTCGTTGGCTACTCTCGGCCGCTTTCTTTCACGTTCTATTTCTGTCGCAATTTCAATCACGCCGCAGTGAGGAAACGGTTGATCATGCGGACAATGACTCGCGAGATTTTGCATCGGTGATTTAACGTTGCGCGACAAAAGAAATAATAAGAAAAAGTGGAATGACATTGGACGTCGATTTATACATGTATACGGACGAAAAATAGTGCGATGCGAATCGTCGTAGTTCGATTGATCGCCCTTCAAAAGCGTTGCTTTGGTTATTATACGCGACTTGACTGTCGCGCGTCGATAAATGAAAATATAAAAACTTGGGCCTATATTTCGCATGGGTGTCGTAGGATATCACCGAGGGTTCAGGTACATATAGCAGCGCATCACCGCGCAGCCTATGAAGTAAATATATCGTTGACAATTCGGCCCAGTTGTTCAATAGACAGTTATTTGAACCATAGTTGAACCATTTAGGATTATTTGAATAACTCCCCAATATTGGCGTGTTATTCAAACATTCCTGGATCTAATTTGGAAGATCTGATTGGATCGTGACGTTATTTTTGTTCTATCATTATTTAAAACCAAATAACTCTCTATTGAACAACTGGGCCTTAGCCTGGGTTTTTCAATCTAGCTTTAAATTTAATCCGAGGTCGTGACGTCATCTCAACCAATCAGTGCATGCAAAACTTGATCGAGGATTTATTTAGTGCCATTTAATTTATAATACCAATTTAATATTTTAAATATTTTAAATAATAATGCAAGCGTTTTGTGGCTGCATTCCCCGCCAATCGGGAATAGGGGGTAGGATTTGCAGCCACGGACAGTCGGACACAAGCCGCGCGCCCTGACCCCACAAAGGTAACACAAAGACGCAGGGAGGCAGCTAATCACTGAAGGGGGGCTTTTGCTACTTTTGTTATGTTACATGCCAGACAGACTCGTCGATGCTCGCTGCGTGTCGATGAGGAGACTGGAGTGGATGCTTTGCTAAGCAACGTCGCAAAGTCGCAATGTCACAAAGTACATTGTAAATCTGCAAAGACGCAAAGTCGCAAAGACGTAAGTCGCAAAGAAAATATCCGACTAGCGGTTAACTTTTTATCTTCAAAGAAAATGTTTTGTTTAAGGTACATTTTAGTCGCGGCTCTCTCTCAGCATCTTTCTTGCACTTCGCTGAAATAAAATGTCCATTCACAATGTTGATGCTGATATTGGATAATACATATACATATGTATTACGTAATACATGTTCAGTATACTCAGTTAACGGCTAATACTGGCAAAAATTACACGTGTCAGAGGTAAGCCCAGATTGTAACATCAGAACTCCTCGAATGCAACGTCCGCGCCCTCTGACGGCCTGCCAAAAGGACACCAAGTCTTCCTGGAGAGTTCAATTATTTTGATGCTTTGCTTTTGCACGCGTGCATTTGATTAACAGATATCAGTAACGTTGCAGCCAGTGGCGGATCCCTGAGAGGCGCGGGGGGGGGGGGAGAAGAGAGTGCCATGGGGCGCTGGCCCCACCCTTTACAAAAATTCTTAATTTTACTTCTAACGATGTTAGTTATGAGATTTTTTCTTTAGCTTACCCATAAATTTGTGAAAAAATAGAACAATCGTACAGCCAGGATGGAAGTCTGCATTCGTAGACAAAAACTATTATGCTGGCAATATCTTGTTGTATTGAGATATTGCGTGTAGGCCTATAGCGCGCTGTTTGAAATGTATTTTACGGTAACCATGTCAGTGCCACTGGACCTTTGGTCTTCCTTTTCAAGCAGCTTGCATTTTGAAGACTGAATTGATGCTTTTATTTGTGCCGTGGGATTGAAATAAATTTGCATAGCCAACAAATGCCCTATGATGTAGCGCGGCGAAAGCTTGCAAAGGGCGGAGACGGTAAAGAAAACTAGTCGTTACGTAGTACGCAAGAGTTTTTTAGCTTCGTCGTCGCCGCAGCGGCAGCGGCGAGCAAACGATTTCAATTTACTCGTACATCAGCGAAATCGCGTTACGAGCTGGATTGGCCATTACTGGATGCTTCGCTCGTATCGCTGATTGAACCGCGTTCAAAACTAGCGTACTAGGCCGCAGAGTGTAGAATTGGGGGAGGAGGGGGAGGGGGGGGGGGAGAGGATAAAACTAGTTGGAGGCAACCCGTCCTTGGGCTTGAGACTTGGGATGTAATTTTAGAAGTGGTTTCACGTTATGGTATAAGTCTTACGTTCACCCGTGTCGACGATTGGCTTCGTGCATGAGGGGTTGCATATTGCATGGATTGTCATACAGGCTCGTACAACATAGGCCTACATAGCATCGCATACATAGCCTTCGATATAGGGGTCGATCTTGTCAACGTACATGTCGGTCTAGGCCCATCATGGCATTGTATACATTTGCATGGTTTCATGCACGGCTTGCTCCTTAGCTGGGTTTCATGCACGGCTTGCATGAAACCCAGTTAAGGACAGTTTACATTGTAATTTGCTTGACGTGGTTGCATGCAAAATTGCAATCAAAATTGCATGTAAAATTGCATGCAAAATATGCAATTTGGAAAGGAGGCCTTATTCGTGTCTCCACTCAACCCAGACCATTTTCTCCACAACTAGAAGTGCACTAAGCCACTGATACCAGGAGGGCAAGACCGAATGCTCGCAGCGTACTTGGAGCAGCTAGGCTGCTAGGTAATTTTTGTCATTTATGTCAAATTTGTCCTAAACCCGGTCTAAGCATAACCCAATAAGTGTTTGGGTTATAATAATGAATAAGTATAATTTGTCATTTTTACCGACCCAACTAACATGTCCAATAAAATGTTAACTAAACTGACTCCAAATCTAACCCTAACCATAACAAAAATAGCTAATAATAATAATAAATGGCTACAAATGGCAACTGCCGCCTGCTCAGATTACAATTCCTGGAGTCGCCCCTGCCATAGGAGTTTTAACGTAAGTTGTGCGACTCCGCACTTCATCAGCCGCTGGACTTATTAGTCTCCCGAGACGCGTCACTGAGTGAATATCAACACACAAATCTGATCCTGTGTCCCCCGAGCGCCTCTGCGGCGGGAACGTTCACTGTTCTCCCCCTCCTTGAGCGAACGCAGACGCGTACCTGATAGGACTCATCGACGCACGTTAGGCGTCGGTCAAGCAAAAAAATCGGCCTCAGCAGACGAGTCATCTGGACGTGACGTCCAGATGACTCGATCGTCCTCGGCTAGTTCAGAAATAGCAGCAATCAGATCGGCCGTGTACCAAATTATGAACCACTCACGGGGCGATGGGGCGTGGGCGCCGGTTTAGGAACCCATTGACCCATTGGCAGAAGCTCGACAGAAACACGAGATTATAATACCAAGGACGTTGCTGTGGACCCTTTATGCTTATAATAAAACTTGAAGGCTAAAAATAACCGGTAAAAAAGGTGCTACTTAAAAAACTACACTTTATACTTCACAGTAATAAACTACAAAAAACAAAAAAACAAAAGCCTACCGGACTCGTGCGTGAAGAGTATTTTCTTCGCCTCCTGAAAGGCCCCCGGGGGCTCGTCGCGGTCGAGGACGTGGTGTAGCATGCAGTCCATGATGGCCTCGAGGCTGGACGCCTGCACGTCGAGCATCAGCTGCGCCTGACTGAGGAAGTTCTCCACGTCCACGGACGCGCGGATCTCAGCAGCAAAGTCCTTCATCGGAATCTTCTGCAAGGAGAGAAAATAATGATATGCTGCATTCGTCAACAGACTGTGGTAGTAGAGGAAGAATGACGTTGGAGTTCTGCATGGAGAAACAGTAATAATATGAGAACTTGGTTCGTCAAACGACAGACGTAATGCAAAAAAAAATGACATTTTTATTTTCTGCATGGAGATGACAGTAATAATGTCTGACCTTCATTCGTCAAACGGGAGAAGAAGCTGTAACACAGGGAAAATGATACACAACGCCGGTTAAAACAGGACAAGAATAAAAGAAATATGCACACGAGTTTACTAGAGTTTGGGTAACACACGCCCATTGCCTTGGGGTTGCAAGAATATGCTTTTAAAAGTCGCAAAAAAATCATTCCTTTGATCTTGCAAGAAGATCAATTGATACATGTATCTACATGTACATGTACGTTACGCAACTTCCGTAAGCTGGTTGCACAAATTCACATTTACTCAAGTAGCCTATCTCTATCCAAACTGCTACTCACGACCTTGTTAAATTGCACGGCAAAAACCGTTTTGATGACGACGCATATTTATGAGACAAATGCCAGATTTGCCAGATTGCCAGATTTTCACGAAACTGATTCCCCTTCCCGGTTCAATTTTTAACCTCAGTGTCGAAAATTGTAACTCCCTCCCCCCTCCACCCCATCTCAGCTTTGTCGATGCGACCGTGCTGTAACCCATACTTGATCACTTCGCTGAAATTAAAGAAGTCAGCCGAGACTGCGGTGACGTCACTGTGGGACGGCGTCCTATGCGGTGGCATCTGTACAATGACTAGCAGGATTTGAGAATGGTGCACGAAACTGAAGAAAGACAAGGCAATAACTGAGGCATGAACGAGCACTAGCTGTTGAAAAAAATTATCTAAAAACCCATGTCGCAGAACCCCTACTATTGCTGGCATTCATTGTGTCAGGGAAATATGTGAATTCTCTTAGTAGTTAGTGTTCCATTGTGTTATTGTGTAGTTTCTGATGCATAAAATGCGCACTGTAGTTCAAAGCCTACTCTGAATAATCGTATTAATACCTGTTACTAATACTCATCTTAGAAAGAATTAATTGCTTTTAGGTCTACTGTTAAAGAGCAAGTAGATTTCTGCAGATTTCAGCTGCTGCACTCTTGCGTGATTGCACGCTACCACTTCTCTCATCGGCCTTTCTTGAATCCTGCTAGTCATTGTAAAAATGCCGCCCGGCGGCGCGGATTGAACCATCACTCAGATGCCCGACAGCGCCCATTCATTCACAGGGGCCGTACGGGGTTAATTAAATCAACGTTATGCTTGATTCCTCAGCCAGAGAATAACCGTTACCGTTGTACTTAACCGTTCCCGTTGACTGTTTCGCCGCTGACTGAGGTATAGTGTTGTCCTTAGCCGTTGCCGCAG
>JAQIWG010002384.1:0-20570 GCA_034695025.1 Chamaedrilus cognettii | reverse complement strand
GGTGTCGATTCT
This sequence comes from Chamaedrilus cognettii, assembly GCA_034695025.1. Classification (NCBI taxonomy): domain Eukaryota; kingdom Metazoa; phylum Annelida; class Clitellata; order Enchytraeida; family Enchytraeidae; genus Chamaedrilus; species Chamaedrilus cognettii. The sequence continues at coordinate 20,558 of JAQIWG010002384.1, read as the reverse complement.
AGGGGGGGGGGGGTGCAGGTATTTTTTGTAGTTTAGAGACCGTCTGTAGCACTAAGACTAGGCTATACAGTCCGGTTCTGTGCAAGAAAGCCGGCACAGAACCGTGCCTCCTTCCTTATAGTCGCCATTATACGATTCGCATAGGGAGCTCTGCGGGTGCAAGTCAATTGTTCCTCGGCCTATAGGGGTGTGAAGGGTACCAACAATCCTCCTGAGCACTTTTCTCTCATTTCGAGCATTGCCACTCATGCATCGGTCATAATTGAGTCAAATGCTATCGCATTCCTGAGCTTTTAACTGCAATCCTATGTAAGAATTTAAATGAGAATTTCTGAGATGCACATGTACATATGTAGAAAGTCCCCCTGTAAATCAGTGAACATATTGCCATGTTGCCCAGAGCTCCCCGGACGTGTCGTAGAAGGCGATCAAAGAATGGGAGCGATTCTTCGCTTAGTGTCGATCTAGGCTCTGAACCAGGATCGCAATAGTCTTAGCTTTCACACGCGCGTTCTTCAAACTTCAGAAACCAAATGAGAATTCATATTAACTTTTTGGCAATTAAATTTATGAGTCGGACACTACCAACGCACCTCCCACCCCCCGCTCGTGAGTTCAGTGCAAACCCTTGCCGTCCCATTCTAAGAGATGAAGGTGAACATTGCTACCCCAATCTTTACTGCTCAAGAACTGCCACTGCATACGGTACTGCAAGTTCTAGTTGCACGCGGTGTCCGCGTAATGAAACGCATCATTTGGCAGACGGACATTTGGTCCTGAAACTTACAGCATCAAGTCCCGGGTTCTGAGTCCGAAGTCAAGCGCTGGAAACAACAGAACCATGTTGTCATAGACCGTTCAGCAGGACTGATAAACACACAAGCGTCGCTAGCGTAAGAACACACGTGTCGCGCGAATCACCGCACCGGGATAATTAAGTATTTGATTAACGCGGAGAGGACTTCCGGCTGAAAAATCCAGCTTTAACAGTTCGCATCAGCTCGAAGCACTGGGGCTTTGGGGAGGGCTGAATACCCCTCAACTTGAATTCTTGACTCTTGACTTGGAAAGAGAACTTGGGGGTCGATTCTGAGCCCCCTGTGCGACTGATTTCTTTCAAACCCCGCTTTCGCCAAAAATGTATTCCAGGAGGAAGATTTATATGAAGATTTTTGATCGTTTTCAGTTAGTTCTTGTTTTCAGTCCCTCGCCCGCTATGAACCCAAAATCATTGGTCAAAAATATTTTAAAATACAGCATTAATTTTGCACCCTATAATGCCACCGCTGGAGGATGATATTTTTGAAGCCCCTTCCCCGACCCCCTACCTGCGATGCTGACCTCCGATACCGCCCACCCCGTATAACCCGATCCCCTATTCAAATATTTTCTCCGCCCCCACATAAAATTGGCTGTTTCGAGCACTGGAGGTAAAATAATCTGCATACACCAAGGTTAAAAAGTGAACATTTTCAGAACAGGAAATAGAAGAGGTGGCTATTTTGGTTAGTTCTAAGTTTTTATGGGTAACAAACAAATTTTGCATTTCATTTTTTATTAATGCACCAATAACGGTGTTGAGAGTACATTATAGCGCCTGTTTCATGATCTCACTCGCCGTTAGCGCACGAATCGCTGGACATAATGTATTTCCCAGTACATGTAAGTGTAGCCAGACTGATACTCTATCAACAAGGTCTAATGACTTGCTTCAGCTCGTCTGGAAGGTTTGAACACAAAAGATCTGCCATTCGGCATAACACCGAAGACGAAGATTGACTTGTTCTCCGCGAAGTTAGCGCCGTCTATTCGCAATTCGACGCAGAACCAAAATGACAAACCGCAGTAGCGTGCGAGAATAGAATCTGCGTCAATCCATCTTAGCTCTCACAGATGGAGCTGTTTGTTTTTAAAAACTTAAAATGAGTTGAGATTTTCTCAGGTTAGAGGTTAGGTTAGGGGTTAGGACTAGGTTACGGATAGGGATGGGTTTCAGTTCAGCAACTGTTCGGAGGAGCAAAAATGTTTTCATCAGAACTTAAAATAAGTAGAGCCATTGATCGTTAAATCAAAATTTTGATGTAACGGTCAATCAAATTCTCAACTTTTTTTAGGTTCTTCTAAAAAATTGACTCCAGCTGCGAGAGCCAAGAAGAATTGACTCCATTCTCGATGGTCAATCAAAATCTCAACTTTTTTTAAGTTCTTTTAAAAAATTGATTCCAGCTGCGAGAGCCAAGAAGAATTGACTCCATTCTCGCCAGCTGCATACGACCAGCTCTGAGTGTCTGACAGAATCTGACAGCGGTGACGAGCTGCTGTTTAGCGAGGCGGCGATACAGTCACGCGCTAAGACAAGTCATCAGACCGCTGAGCACGAGAAATCATTCTCCTCTTTACTTAATATGTGCCGAGATGGCTCGGAGTCCGTGAAAAGAACGACGAAGAAGAAAATGGAAAGAAGACAGATAGACAGAACGGCTGATGGGAGGCGACAAATAATGTTTGCGTCAAAATTTTGTTCCTCTGAAAAGTATATAGAAGCCTATATTTATATTTTTCACATTACCACTTCAGCTCATATAAGATAATTTTCACAAAGGAAAGTAACAAGGCAATGTAAAATGCGTAAAGTACGAAAATCTGCGTAAAGCCATACACCGTAGCCTGACCCTAACACATCAATTAAGCAAAAAAAGCGAAATAGTGATCGCATTATTTATTAGACATGAAATGATCAGCTACTGACTCATTTATTAGATTGATTTCAAATTAATGACGATGATTTTCAATATAAATTATTTTTCACCTATGCTTCTGCAAGTAGGTACATGTAGGCCTAGTTCATCTTCACAGTAGCATCATCTAGTAGCAACATTCAAGAGCTACAAGAGACATCACAGCTACAGAGCTACATCATCATTTATATACATTCTTCTTGATTTTGTTTAGCGCGTAATGCGCCACCTTACTTATTTTATCTATGTCTGCTACCATTAATGTGGTGAAATAAAGTTTATATAAAATTGCTCGAATTTATACTGAACAAATCGATTTGTTTTGATCGATTCTATATTTATCGATTCTATATTTGAATCGACAAGAAGCAATCGATCTCTCTCTCCAGGGACCTGCCAAACGGCAGGTCCCTGGCATCTAACCTCTTCACACCTGGCGGTTCTCCGCCATTCTCTTCATGTTTCCATATGATTTTCTTTCCAGCATCTCGTCTATCATTCCCATTCTCTTCCTTTCCCTCGTCCTCTTGCCCTCCATTCTTCCCTCCAGTATTTCTCTCATCGATCCCTGATGTTCAGTAGTGCTCTTTTTTCCCCAACCTCCTCCAACGCCTCCTCGTTTGTTCTTTTCTCCGTCAAGCTAATTTTCTTCATTTTCCTCCAAGCCCACATCTCAAAGGCCTCTATTATTTTCCTATCCTCCTTTCTGAGTGCCCACGTCTCAGCCGCATATAGTGCCACCGAGCACACAAGCTGCTAAGGAATGGACAGGTCATCAAGATAAAGAATCGAAACAAGGGTCAAATGCTGTGTTAGTACACAGAATTGACACCGCTAATAAATTCTAACGGATGCAATATATTAGACAAGTAAACGGCTAAGTTTAGTAGAAGTAGTACTCCAAAAACGACATTTTTTGAAACTCTACTCGGATTTAGAAATGGGTAGGAGTAGGATTACTCATAAAAATAAACGATGGTGGAGTAGGTACTCCTGTTTTATAAGCAGCATGCGTAACGCTACTCCTATTTTGTAAGGGCTAAACTGAACTCTGGCAATACTCAAACAACGATTAAATGACAGGTACCATTCATGGCAAATACCGTATGGAAATTCAAAAAATTTCACAAGCTGAACGAAATGAGCTAAAAAGGTTCTATTCGATAATGGATAATCTATTATAGGCGCATAGGTCAAACAATTTCCAAGAAATATTACAAGCGCCACAATTTGCCATTAAAACATGCCACATTTCAACGACACAATCAATAATTGCGCCTTGAACCAATTTAATACCTTAGGCCTATATTACAACGCAGCCCAATTTAGTTTGCGTATTTTCCAAGACGACAGTACTGTTATCAAAACTGGAATATTTTCCTTAGAGGCTCATTTATACCGCTACACCGCAGCAGCGCCGCGGCGTGCAGAAGACAGTGCGTATGGCCCTTGGACTCAGGGGGATTAGCCAGGGACATTGGCGGCTTATCGTATCCAGTCAATCGCCATCGCCAAAACGATTCCTAATCCGACAAACCCTTCACATTCAGTCTTCCAGCGTCTTCTTTTAGCCTCGGATTCGCATACTCTTCGCGTCTTTATATCGCCATATAGAAATGCTGGCAAAGGAATTTATTTAAAAGCACCAATTAAGGAGTTTGTAAAGAAAAGCGAAAGATCGCTAAAAGTTGGTAGGCCTATAAACAAAATAAGAAGTTCAAAGACTATTGCTCAGAAGCATTATTTCTAGAGTTTATCATTTTTTATTCGTTCACAAAAGCAGTGCATTTATAAAAGTATAGTTGTTATGCGTGGCTAGGAAACTCAGATGCTTTTGGAAACAGATAAAGGATACTTCTTGTGTGTAAGGGCTTACTTATCGTATTTAGTGCGCTCAAATGTAAGTCAAATAAAATGTAGAAGTCAGCCGAAGAACAGTACTGGAATAATAAAGCATTGCTAAGGGTATACCTAGCGCTGCATATAATTGCTATTTTTTATGCACCCCTAGTGGGATATTTTAGTTTTCATCCGACTTTGTGACTTTGAGAGTTTGAGACTTTGAGACAAGGTTTGTGAAAAAAGGGTGTTTAATGTGTACAAGATATAACCCCTAGTCGGATATTTCACTTAAAATGCATTAGCAAGATGGCGCTATTTTGAAGCCTTTTTCACCATTTTTCTTCACTATAATGCAGCAAGACCTATGACGGTATTAAAAGACCAACAGCGAGCTAATGTCACAGTGCAACAATGACTGCTGCTGCTGCGAGAGTATACGCGTGCGATAGCAATCAATGAAACTGTGATGTCAGCTTGTGTTGTAATTACAAACTTCTCATGCACGAACATATCACGCTTTCATGCAACTTTGAATTAAGACCCCGAGCACTATGACCACTGCAAGCCCACAAACAAAGAATTGGCTTGCACCCAGAGCTACCCGGGCGACTATTAAGAGGCGAAGGAAGCAGGCGGCGCAGTTCCGTCCGACACCGGCTCTCTTACACTGAACAGTCTTTGTTACTATACACACGGTCCTTAAACTACCAATCGCATGCATTATGAAGTCCCCGTTCAGAAAAACGTGACGTTTTCAAAATTCAAATCGCGTTACCGTGCCACTGTCCACTGCATTACAGAATCCAAAATGCAAATAAACCTCAAATCGTTTGCGTGCTGGCTGGATTCCGTGGCCTTGGTCGACTTTCTGAAACTGATCGAACTTGAAAACAGAGTCGACGTGATAAACGAGGCAACGTGCATCGATTTAATCGATTTAACGCCCGCCTCACCTTCCGCAGCGCGTCACGACCGCTCACGTGACCGAGCGTAGGGGTACACTCACCGATAATTATGCAGCAAAAAGGATTTGATCTAGCTAAAAGGAGCCCAACCAAAACCCAAAACCTAACTAACCTAAATCATAAAATTAACCCTAAAACTAATCCATAACCTAACCCTAACCCTTGAAAAGCATCAAAATCACATTCTGTCGTGATTCGCCCCGATCCCTCTCTTCTAGTATTGAGCATCATTTTGTGTTTCACTTTTAGCTGCGACTTAGAGGAACATGGATTCCGGAGCAGGGTACCTGGATCGGGGGTCAGAGCAGGGATTTATCTACACTCCCCCAGCGCCCCCCTAGACTCCCCTATTTTTGAGGTACACCTTCACAAAATCAGGGCTGGATCACCCCACCCCTGTGAAGGGGGGGGATGTAGGGGGAGGGGTACTTGTTTAGTAGCATGCAATCTCAAGTTTCAGTTATAAAAGAAGGCCGCAAATCAATAAAATCATTTGGTGGAAGGTACACGCGGTAGAGGAAGACCTCGCACAACTTGGCTGAAAAACCTGACCGATTGGACAGGCAGTTTACAGGAGCTAACGAGATCGCAGATCTGGTTATTGCTGCATGCTGCACATGCATGGCGCCCCCACGATCGACGAGGTCAAGGGCTAGACAGGCAGGCTTAACTAAAAGTCGATTCAGAAACCAGCAGTGGCGTAGCGTGGGTGGATCCAAAAGTAGGGCCAGGCCAGGGGCTGAACCTACCTGATGTACCCCTGCTGGCCGGGGAACAAAGAATTGGCTTGCAGCCCATAGCTCCCCGGGCGAGTCGTAAAAGGAGACTAAAGAAGTGGGAGCGGTTCTGTGCCAGCTCTCTAACACAGAACCGGTCTGTATATACATCGCAGTCTTTGTGCTACACACGGTCCTAAACTACAAAAAAACGAAAAACCAAATGTGGGGCCAGGGCCTGATCCTACCTGGTTGGCATGGGGCAGACAGTCGAGGACCCCGAGCAGGAGGCGCGCGTTGCCCGGCGCGTCCCCCGGGACCTTGACGGCGAGCGTGTCGAGCAGCACGGGCAGCAGCGCCCGCGTGCCCAGCGGCTCCGGGAGCTCGACGAGGTAGTCTCGCACCACCGCTGAACAACAAACCATTCATTTGTTCGTTCATTGATTCATTTATTTGTTGACTCGTTGATTCAAATTTGAATTAAATATTCATTGATTAATTGATTCGTTGATGTGTTTCATGCATTCGTTCATCTATTCATTCATTCATTCATTCATTCATTCATTCATTCATTCATTAATTCGTTCATAAATTCAGCTGCATTTATATACTAGACGATGAGAGAGCTCAAATCGCCAACTAAATTGAATATTAAAGGGGATGGTGATTCGAGAGTCTCCGATAGTCTGAATGGCGATGAGTAAAAACCAAAAATCATTTGACAAATGAACAGAAGAGGGGGGAGGAAGGTTTACACAGAACAAATTGGTGGCTAATACGGAAAAGGCCCATGGCCTATCTTGCAAAGACGCTTCAATTTACTTCCAAATGTTGACAGAAGCGTTATGCAGTTTTATCAGGTGCCTCGGAAACTCTCTGCCTGCCGGCCTACGCAGAAAACAAACGATTGTGGACGTGTGGCATCTCGGACCAAACGAAATTTGTGTCATAATGCAACTACGCCATAAGCGTTTCAAGCGTCAAGACCATTTAACAGCAAAACTGTAAACAAAGATCAAATACGTAAAGTAGGCCAATACAGGCAATTCTGGGTGATACAGCCTATTTTTACATTACATACGACAACGTAAGGGCTTGGCAATCGCCATCGTAAATAATCTGGATACTTGATCGCTAACCAAAGCTCAGTATTCAGATTCATCATCCTTGCGACGAATTTGGATGCCTCGACCAAGTTCGCTTGACCTTATTGTGGAACAAGGCCGTTGTTAATCAATAGGCAATCCTCTTCTGGCGAACGGGACCAATAAATATTATCATGTCATTACATCAAGCCGGAACTTGACCCTGTCGGATTCTATGTGCCGCAGCATGGGTACAGCACTCAAAGGTGCTCGCGCTGCTGATATTGCAAAATGACAAAGCGCTGCCGAACACTCTGCTTAATTAAACGTCGATGCAGAAACTTGTCGAATGTTTGAGATCGCTGAATCACAGCCGAACTCACTGAATTCGCAGACGACCAAATGAAAAAATGAGCGATGAGGGCAAGCTCTACAACATGCGAGCAACTTTGTGAAGTACATACAGAGACCTACGTGTATGTGTACAGAGTGAGGCATAAAAAGGCTCCACTAGCACGATCGCGATAACTTTGCAAAATCTTTATATTTTTGCTCAATTTTTCGCGTTTGCAGCTGCGATAATTTGCAATAGAATGGTGAATTTCCAAAAATAAATCTTTTTCCATTCAAACTTTATGAAGAAAATTTTTTGCGAAAAAAGTATTAAAAAATCGTTTTAACCAACACGTTTAACCCTTAAACTTGTATTTGTATGAATGCCAGTATCAGCACTTCAAAATTTCTTTCATTGTTTGGTTGTTGGAAAAGGGTCGATGAGTTTTAGTTACAAATCTTGGGCCTCATTTACGTACATTTCTTAAGATTTTCGTAAATTTTATCCTAACTGGAATTCAAAACAAATAAAATTCAATCGCCGACCTTGTGACGTCACCATTCGGCTCGAGCGCGACAATGCGGAGTTTTCAATAACAAAGATAAGATTTTCATAAGATTCTCTTAAGACATTCATAAGACTAAGATTGTCCTAAGATCGCTTCCCGAATGAGGCCCTTGGTGTTTGAAGTGAACGCGATCTGGCTCAAGACTCGCCCAGAGTCTCTGCCTGCAACACAGCCTGTCGATCAGCTGCATGATGCGGCAAGCCAACTCAGCTCTTTCTTCCAGTGGACCTTTCAGTTCAGTCTTGGTCTTCAGCAATAGCCTATATGATCTGCAGTGGATCTTAAACTTTCCAACGTCCCCATGCCCTACACAGTAGTCCAGCGGACTAAGCAACTGGCAGTTTGGCAACTAGGCGCTGACACTTACAAGCATCAAAACGTTCTCTAAAGGCTTGAATGGGTTGGTTAAAACGATTTTTTGACTTTTTTCCGAAAAGTTTCATAACTTTAGAATGAAAAATTATCTATTTGATAAAATTCAGGTTTCTGTTGTAAATTATCTCACCTACAAACTCAGAACAGCCTTTTTCGTGACTCACTTTGTATGTGAACTCGTAGTGGATTAGAAAGATGCTATGCAAACAAGCTGTTCGTCACAACACCTGACACTTTCACCGACACCTTCGAATGCCAGTGGCATCTGTTCACGTGATTGATCAGGAAGAGATCACGTCACTAAAAGCTTGCAATTATATTGGTGACATATACAACCATAGTTCATTATCAACCTGTGTATTTTCAAAGATGTGCTAAATTACCGAAGTCAAATATAAGACGTGCCCATTGATGATTCTGTTGCGGATATAGCAGTGAGTCCGCAAAACCGCGACGATAGATAGTGTAACGATTCTGACCCACGGCTTTCTCTAAATCCCGCTCAGAAATCGATTTGTAAGCGGCTTTCACGATTGGTACGCAGCTTGATTGCCATCGACCCGTGGCGCTTAAATTGTGAATGTAGAGGTAAGCCTCTGCTGTATGAAGCTACATGAAGGCTCACCGTTCCCCAAAATCTCCATGAGACTCTATAGTCTTCTCACGATTGACACAAGTTTAAAATTAAATCAACGAAACTATTTGCTGGTTTTTGCTTTAAAAAAACACTTGGCAGATCACTTCTATTAAGCGTATCCAGCTTGTCCAGGGTTTTCTGTAGCCGTGTAAGATGCCGATAAATTATATAAAGGTGCACATATTAGCTGATTTTAGCATATATATAATCAAATTTAAAAATTGATATAAAATCAATGCAATTCGCAAAAATGGCACAATTATTATACACAATGAGGCAACGGCTGCATGTTAGAAAATAATAACCACAGAGAGCCCAGTAATGAGAATCTTCTGGTTGATGGGATCCAATTGTATTGCCATTGCCAGACCCAGTGTGTTATTTGTGGCCGAGTGGTCTAAGTCGCGGACTGCGAGCGTGGCAGAGAGTCGGTTCGAACCCCGGCCGCGCAAAAGATTTCGAGTCACTTCGTGCGCCCTTGGCAAGGTGCCTAATTTCGTCAGCCCTCCAAATAATCATCCATTAGGGTGGAGTGCAGTTAGAGAAGTTGAAGGAACTGTTGAAGCTAACTTTTTCCACAACTAACTAAATCTAAGTTATGGCCTTTCTAATTTTCAAGTCAATCATAGCATTGGTTATTGTTATCCGGGTGTGGTCCAGGTGGGGAGAAGGCTAAATCATGATAGGGACATCCTCGTCCGTAGTGGAGACACGTCCCCACCGTCCACCTACAGTGTCCCCGGCGGCTATACGCCCCTGTGCATGATCTGTGTTCTGTGTCCACCTGCAGGCCTATTTCAAACACTTAAACAGACTCATACTCCGTGCCTTGAAATACAATACATTACAACACAATTCAATAAAATACAATAGTTCTTTAGTCACCAGTGAAGTCACCATCTTGAGTCTTTATGCCTACCAGGCGTAGGCTGAAAGGCAAAATCTGGGCGTAGAATTTAGTTGGAGATCTGTTATTATATCATTGAGAAATAAATTGATTGATCACCTAAAACGGCACATACATAATTACATCTCTGGTTGCAGAATAGACAATTCGCTTCTCTATGGCTCTGCGATACAGTGTGAAATCATGTTGGTGTGTTTACAAGAAACCAATGAAGAAGTTAAAAATGGTATCTGCCAGCCGTCATGTGTCTACAAAATGAACACATTTTAAAACTTTATTATAGCTTTATTACAGCGAGGCGCTGTGGTGTAGTGGTCATGGCGTCGGACTTTGAGTCCAGAGAACCAGGGTTAAAGTTCCCGCGCTAACTATGAAACCATGCATTACAGGCCCTTCAGCAAAGCAGTTAAACATCAAGTGTCGCTAGCTGCTAAGCTCGTGCCAGATAATTTTTTATTTGGTTGGCGTCAGGAAGGGCATTCGGGCGTAAAAACCTCGCTCCAGAAGTCCTGATCAGGGCGAGCGAAAGCGTGTGAACCTGTGTGAAAACATGGACGTTAACAGATTAGACGATAAAAAGGAAGTTAGCTATTGTAGCCACAAGGTCGAGAATTGAATTAAAGCAAACATCCATTGCTATTTTCACTTAACTTTCAGTTGATCATCGATTGATGGTATTTTCACAACACCCAGGCCTATTTACAATTATTTCGCTATCCGTGACTCGACTCAGTATGGCACAATTCTTCACTCGCGTACAGCTAAAAACCCCAAACGCGCGGTATACATGTACATTAAACGAAATGCGTGACTGGACATTTCCTCTTATTATTCAAAGACGTAATGCTGTCATGCTGATTGGCTCGACTCGAGCAGTCACAGCAGCTGAACAGAAAAAGCAGCAACGCATGCTACCTACAAGTGTAGACTCCTCCAGTGGCGCAGTGAGAGAAGAGGGAGGGGGGGAGCTTACGGGGCATCCGCCCCATTCGCCCCGGAATCTAAGTGTCTGAGGTGCCTGGGGGCGCCAATGGGTGTGCAATTTTGGTTAATTTTTACTTACAAAGTTTAATGGAAAATAAGTGTCGGTCTCATTAACATAGGCTAAAAATTCGATAAGGGGCCCCCACTTCGCGGCTCCCTCTAGAGAAAATGCGTTTCTTTCTATATAGCAACGTTTATGGATGCCTCCATCCCTACCCCCTCCTCCCCCCCCCCCCCGCTCAAAAATTCTGCACGAGATGGAAAAGATTCCGGTGTTACCGGCCAGCCTCGCCCTTCTCGTATTCGCGAGTGTCTTGTGGGGGCACCTTCCCACCAGCCCCGTAGTGTCACCATTCTCAGCGGGGGAGCAAGCATTTTTGCAAGGGGGGGCAGACATTTTGGCGCTCTGCCTACTGCATACTTTTCTCATTGAATCGAACTCACGATCGGGGGGAGGGGGGGGAGGGGTGCTGACAGAAATTTTTCACGTCGCTCTTCACTTTCATTTTATGTCTGTACATCTCTATGTTGCATCACAATAATCCTGACAAGCAGGGGTGGCAGGGTGATATTGACATAGAGCAGGGGGCGACAAAATGTTTCAGTTCGTCAGAGAATGGGGGGGCAAACGCTTAATTTGCACAAAGAGCAGGGGGGAGGCAAACACTATAAGCCAGTGTTTACTTTTTGAGAGCAGAGGGGGCAGCGATCAGCAGCAGGGAGGGAAATACCCCCCTGCCACCCTCACGCTACGCCCTTGCATCCCACACTTTTTGCCCAGGACACCAGAAACTCTCGCTAGACCCCCGGACTCTTCACAGCAGCCAGCAGAGCATATACACACACAAGCCTGGCGCGGTGCTGAGAGCACTTAATCTGCTTTCTCTGTCACGTGCCGCGCTGCCGTGTGCGAACAGTCAGCCAGCGACCATAAATATCCATTCGGCGGGAAGGCGTCGAGTCAGCGACTCAAATTAGTCTCCGGTAAACCACGCCGGGGTGCGTTCAGAGCCGGGTAATCATGTGTTTTCTGATTCGCTCTCCATTTCTTCCACGGCTGTCGGACGATGCTGTTGAAAAGTGTGATTCTCGTTTTTTACTACTTTGTTTTTGGCAAGCTGGTTGTTCAAAAAGTGGTTCACGCATTCTTCTCCTAAACCACGCTCACTATCGTTTTACGTGCGCGCTGTAACCAAATCTTGCAAAAATTCTTGTCGAAACATAAAATATACACCCCTAGATTGCTAACATGTGCTGAATTGAAAGAGATGATTGTTGATGCAAAGAGCATTTAGGCAGTTTTCCAGCTTGGTTGACGCGTTTTTTGTAGGTCAACTTTGAATATATATACATCTTTGTAACCAATCGATGAAATGGAACGAAAATTGGCATAAATATGAAGCAATGATCCAAGTTAATGTTGAGAAAATTTCACTGTCAACGCTAATAAGCGTTGCGCAAATTTTTGAAGAAATTCGTTGGGTTGTTTAATTTTGAGACACGGTGTAGATCGGTAGTGGTCGTCACCGTACTCTACAGGGTGGGCCAAAAAAATGGATACACGATTTTTTTCACGCATAACTACCACAATTTTTATCCAACGATGACCAAATTTTGCACACATTAATAGCCATCTATTTTCAATATTTCGGCGAAGTTTAATTAAATTCTGTAAATTAATTCCAAAGTTATGAGCTTTTGAAATAGACTTGTCTTGGTGTTAAAATTCAACAAATTGACGCTTCATGGATACATAACACAAGGTTTTTCTAATGATGACCAAACTTTGCACATACATAATCGTCAATTGTTAATGTCATTTTATGTAATATGTTTCATAGTTTCAAAGTTGTGAATCCTTTAAATTTACTTGTCCGCGTCATAGTTTAAAATTTACTGTTGCTTGATTTACTCATTCTTTGGCCCATCTATGCTAAAACTAGACGGAAGCACAGTACCCGTGCATAAACGGCGTGCGCGCAGACCCCCACTTGTAGATAATCACGAGTTTTGAAATTTACCGCAGGATTTACCTATTTTGGAAAGATTAGCCAAACATCTACAACATGAACACAAAACACATTTTCTGCGATAAAGAACAAGAAATAAAAATAATAATCTGGGGGGGCTCCAAGGGGCACAGTTAATTTTATACACATCCAAGCGAAACTATATAATCAGGGCTTAGTGCGCATGTTCCCTAAAAAATTTCCAAATCCTTTCAGTGGCGGCTGAGTTATTGTAGCACAAGGGTTTTGGCCCCCCTACTTTTTAAAAATCCGATCGCCCATCTCATGTATCAATATTTTGTTAAAACATATATAGGGTGATTTTTAGCCCGACTAAGTGCCACACAACAGAAGAAAATCTTGAAAATCAGACTGAAAATAAACTAGCATGCGAAATCAGTGTCCTCACTTGACATGCCCCATTTTGCTCAGCGGACCTGACGAAAGTGCTCGATCACAATCATTATTGCTGGATTCAAAATTCATATCCAACATACTGTATATCGACCAATTTGTCCCCTCCAGTCCTGTTTTCCGTTTCAAAACAAACTCACGAGCGGGGGGGTGGTGCTAATGGAGATTTTTCACAAAAAGTACCTGTATCCAGCGCTTAGCATGCCAGTCACAGCCGTAACTAACTACCTCCTCAAACTCGCTCTCAAAGCACTTTTGTCCTTTTTTAAAATTGCTCGATTGCTCGGAAATTGCTCGATTGCCCGAGAATTGCTCGATAGAACGACTGCTCCACGGAAATTGAGGAATTGCTCGGAAAGTGAGAACACTGTGACATCGACGAAAATAGCAGCGGATCAACCCTATATCCCATACCAACCAACTGCATCATTTTTAACTTTTCTTATTACATTAAGAACAATTACAGCACTGTGCCGTAAGATTTAGTCCGAGTGCCATAGGCTGCGGAAATTTTTGTCAATCAAAATTTAATATCTAAATTTTCAGCTAATTCAATTTAATTCTTATCACAAAGAACCACAGCAAAACAAGTGGAAAATCTTGCAAATCAGACTGATAATAAAAAAGTTTTCTCGATTCTTGCAAAAGTACATGATATGGCCCCCCCATGCCCCCTTAACATTTCGAAATAAATTATTAAGCCAGAAATGCTTTCCCGAATGGCATATATATTTCGTCCCTGGTTTCATTATTGTAGCGCTCAAGGCTGTTACCCAGGATTACGTGAATCACAATTTTTCTAAATCTCGGGGGGCTCCTGGGACACCGTTCTTTTCAAAATCCAAGCGAACCTGTATAATTCGGGCTTAGTCCGCATGTTCTCTGAAAAAATGGTCAAAATCCGTTCAGTGGTCGCTGAGTTATTGTAGCGCAATGGTTTTGGCCCCCCAACTTTTACAAAAAACCGTTCGCCTATCTTATATATCAATATTTTGTTAAAACATGTATAGGGCCTTTTTTAGTAAGTAGTAAGTGGAACAATCTGGTGCAAAAAGCGTGCAAATCGGACTGATATTAAATTTTTTATCGCGATTCTTGAAAAAGTGCATGAAATGGCCCCCCTCCCAGGCCCCCTTAATATTTCGAAGTGAATTATTTAGCCAGAAACGCTATCCCCAATGGCATATATGTTTTCCCCCCGGTTTCATAATTGTAACGCTCAAGGTTGTTACCCACGTTGACGTGAAAATTGAAAAAATCAAAATCTGGGGGGGGGCTCCCGGGAGCACCGTTCATTGTTTTCAAAATCCAAGCAAAGCTTTAAAATCCGGGCTAAGTCCGCATGTACCCTCAAAAAATTGTCAAAATCCGTTCAGCGGTGGCTGAGTTATTGTGCCACAAAGGTTTTGGCCCCCCAAATTTTTATAAAAACCGTTCGCCCACCTTACATATCAATATTTTGTCAAAACAAGTATAGGGCGGTTTTTAGTAAGTGGAACAATCTGGTGCAAAAAGCGTGCAAATCGGACTGATAGTAAAAACGTTATCGCGATTCATGCAAAAGTGTGCGCGGTGGCCCTCTGAACACCCCCACAATGTTTACAATTTTTTTTTTCACTGGAAGCATTTTCGTTAACGGGAAAATGTTTTGACTTTTATCCTAGACTTATAGGTGAGGAGGCGAGTCTCCGGGAATGTGCCAAAGATCCGTAAAAAAATAAAAAATAAAAAATAAAATAAAGGTAACGGACCGAAACAATACGGCGTTCGCCGACAAGCGTACGCCGTTAAAAGTCATCAAAGCATTTCCCTGCATCAGACTATTCGTTGATTCGCGGCGGCAGCGAACAACGTGACCCGCTTGCAAAGCGAATAGATCTGTATGCAGGCTAAGCGCCGAGCAGCATCTACTGATGATGTATCTGTCATCTATCACTGTTGGCGCGTTCAACGGGAACAGGTAGCAATCAGCGTTATCGCTTTTAGAAAAAACACAATTTTTTTTATATAAAACACATTTGTTTGCAAAAAAAGGATAGATAAAAAAGCACATCAGATGCGAAAAACGCACAAGTGACAAATACCTGTATATCCCAAATTCGCCTGGCTACAAACATTTCTGAGAAAAAAACCAATATATTTCAAACAAATACTAATTTTGTGTGCAAAAGAAGCTAATGATTTTTACTGTGATGCCTTCCTTACCAATGATGCTCGTTCTACGAGTGCTTAGACTCTTATTCATTTCTTCAACAAAAACACACTACTGTATTATTCTAAAGAAAATAGGATAAAAAGCCCTGAGCCTAAAGTATTCACCAAGTTTTTTGACCCGAAAAGCACCCGAGTAGAAAGCACTGGTAACTTGCAATGCTAGATGAAAAAGCAAATGACATTCAAACCTTGTGATGGGTTTGCCTAAACCTTCAAACACAGTATCATACATTTGAATTAAAAAACATCAAACGCCTGCACATCTGTGACTTGTTTTGCACTACGATAAGATAAACAAATTTTCAACAAAATTCACATGTATTTTAAATCCACGTACAGAAAATCACGTTGCCGGCAAGTTTGAAACTTAAATTGACATGATCTTAAAATAGGCCTATATAAATCAATGTACAGAGAAACAAATTTAAAACTGTCAAATTGGTCACATTACCTACCGGTATCTGTTTCTTTTGCATTAGTTTCTTTCATATGCCTACAGACTACAACTACAACTTATGGGAACCTAAAACCTAACCTAACCTCCTTTTAATCATGTAATCTGTTAATGTCCATGTTTTCACACAGGTTTACACTTTTTCGCCTACCCTGATCAGGACTGCTGGAGCTGGGTTTTTACAGCCGGATGCTCCTCCTGATGCCAACCAACCAAATAATTATCTGGCACGAGGTTGGCAGCTAGCGACACTTGCGTGTTTAACAGCCTTGCTGGAGGGCCTGTACTCATGGTTTCATAGTTGCCGGCGTGGATACCTAGGGGAAACCCAAAAGAAACTTTAGAGTAGACTGACGTGTAACAGTAACAGGGCAAAATCTAAGTATTTGTATAACTGCATATTTTTGTCTCAAAACGGACGTTTATAGCTATTTCCAGCCTTGTAACTGCACATATTCCCCGGAGGGTACTTTTTTCCTCTCGCACAGAACTCATATCATAATAACATTTCACGACTGGGGGGGTTAGACATTTTTGGAGCAAAATTTGAACAGTGCACGTCCGTTTTCAGGACATTCTTAACAAAGCTGCTTGTCCATTTTTGCCTCACTTTTGTAACTAGACATTTTTCAACGGCTTTATAATTGCACATTTCCTACACCCGCAATGTTAAATTTTAGATTAATAACTGCACGTTTTGTGTTTGTAACTACACATATTGTACACTCTTACATGTAAAGTGCAAATTTAAATTCATAAGGCCTCCTTTCAACCATGCATATTTTGCATGCAGTTTTACATGTAATTTTACATGCAACGGTGTTAAGGCGGACGCACGACCGTTGTCATGAAAACGATTTCCTTAACTGGGTTTCATGCACAGCTTGCATGAAACCCAGTCAAGGACATTTTACATTGTAATTCTCTTAACATGGCTGCATGCAAAATTACATGTAAAATTACATGTAAAACTGCCTGCAAAATATGCATGGTTGAAAGGAGACCTAATACACCAGAAAAAATGTCAACCATGTAATATCTTTGTACGTGAGACATGAGCTTTCAGAAAGATACGCGACAATAAGAGATTTAAATCATAGAACTCGACACCAGATAGCCTTTAACGTTTATTCTCAATTTAACAAATTATTGAGCAAATATCTATTGTTACAATGCATCATGTCACCTCCATGTGTGACGTGTCCAACGTGATTTAACAAACAACAACAATCAGGACTCAACGTAAAAATAACTAGAAAGTATATTCAAGCAACAAAGACTCTGAAACATTTCAAACAACTACAATGCAAGTATGATGAATCTGCCGTCATCAGTGGTATCTAAACAGTAGCGTCTAAACCCCAGAAAGAAAAAAGGTTTCACGGAAGTACTGCTAGTATTCCAGCATCTTCATGTAGCCTAGGGCCTACGTCAGTGGTTTTCAAACTTTTTTGCCGGCGGGCAAGCTTTTGGTTCAATTCAAGAAAGCTTCAATACAAGGCCACTGACAAAGTAGTAAAGTAGGTCGCCTTCTCCTCACAACCCCCGAATGGGGAAGGAGGGGGAGGGGGTGCTGCTGAATTTTTTTTTCTCCCAAAATGAACTAACCACCAAGGTTGGATGCTGACAAAAAAAGAGCAGGGGGGGGGGGGGTGTAGCATGCCGAATCAACTTTTTCAAGCCATTCTTAATTCTTAACAGTAGCTAATCATTTATCGCAGGCCCAAGTGGTCCTTTCAGCAACAGCTCCGCGGGTCACTCAAAAAGTCATGGCGGACAACTTTTGGTCCACGGACAGCAGTTTGAGAACGCCAGGCCTACATCAATATTGCAACAAGGCAATTGCGTTGCGTCAGCTTACAATTAGCTAGCAAATTTTCAAATTGTTCATTTAACTCCTAAGTTTTTACTCAAATTTAGTTTTTTTTCCAAAAATCTTGCCTTTTGACATTGGTCACAAGGCCCACAATACAGGCAATGCATCAAGGCAGACAACCCTAGTCACCGGTTGACTACCACTGTACAGAATAGCCCACATTTCTTCCCTTGATTTATGTCGCTATTGCTTAATGGCCTTTTTTTTCTCATGTATTTTAGAGACCGTGTGCAGCACAAAGACTATACATACGGTTCTGTGCAAGGGAGCCCGCACAGAACCACTCCCCCTTCTTTAGTCTCCTTTTACAAGTCGCCCGGGGAGCTCTGGGCTTCAAGTCAATTCTTTGTTCCCCGGCCTGCAGGGGGTGCTTCATGACCTAGTGGGCTAAATGATCATGTTCAAACATTCACCGAGACAGAATATTGGGGTAGCAAAAATATATGACACAACTAGAGCAGAATCAATAGTTCAGATTATTTGTACTAATCGCAAGTACTGAGCAGAATTGTCTCAAATGAAATGATCAGATATCAAAATAAATTCAGGAAGTAGGCCCTAAGGAGCGATAAATACGCTAGTACTAATAACTAGTCT
Source organism: Chamaedrilus cognettii (assembly GCA_034695025.1). NCBI lineage: Eukaryota > Metazoa > Annelida > Clitellata > Enchytraeida > Enchytraeidae > Chamaedrilus > Chamaedrilus cognettii. Next base: position 1,843 of record JAQIWG010002384.1, on the reverse strand, counting down.
TAATTTGAACCGAATTCTAAACAGTGCCTAACACAATTCAAAAAGATTCAGACATTGCAAAGGCATTGCAAATGTGAGATCGGACAAAAGCAAGCTGTGATCTCATGTACCAACATGTACCAACATGTACCAACATGTACCAACATGTATCATTACCGGGCAGTCAGCAGCGTCGCGTCATACGGACCGGTCGAGTCTTGGCCTGACCTTCAAGTGCTAGTGGCACTACCTTGCCTGACCTTCAAGTTAAAATGGCCCGACCTTTAAGTGCTAGTGCTGCAACCTTTAGGTTGTGTAGATCTGTAGACTGTTGAACAGTAACTCTGGGAAAATGTCAGGCCCCCCTTCCCGATCGTGTGTTATGCATGGGACGCGTATAGAAGAAGGGGCCAGCAGCTTGTGACGTTACGGTCGATTCTAGATTACCTGGTGTGACCGTGGGAGGGAATAAAAATAAGAGATACAATTTCACATCGTGACCCAACTGATCGCACAGTTCTGACACACAGTTCACAGCTCCTATCATTTATAGTTTATAGCTTCAACAATAACGACTTGCTTAGGGTTTCCACTTGCACAAGTTCCAAATTCCCCATCATTGACAACAAATAGCACTACATCAACAATCACCTACATGAAAAACAACTACAGCTGTCCAACATCGTCTGTCCTAAAGAAATTAAATCAAAGTACAATCATTATCATTATCATTTACGTTTTACGTCCACGTATCTGTGCTAGCACAGGTTGAACGTTTCCCACGATGAGACTCCCCCACGACTCAGGATTCTTTGCCGTCTCTCTACTCACGCCACGCTCCTTCATATCATTCTCCACTGCCTCCCTCCATGTTTTCTTCCCCCTCCCCTTCCCAACTTTAACACACAATCATACGTGCCATGTTGGCTTACTGAAAGAGTAATTAGTACCAGCGCAAAGTACCTAACAATATGACAGTCTGCACCTGACTGACGGTTTGCACTAGTGCAACGCCACTACAGTGCAGCACACACATCACCCACACCATGCTCTCCCAAATACAGCAGCACTTCGTACATCTTCCCAACTAAACAAACGATCGCGCTACACTGATGCACAAAATCTAAACGCAAAAAAACACATAATACTTTTCTTGCTTTAATAAGTAGAAGAAAATATACATCTCACAAGCAAATCTAACAACAACATAAAACAAACAATTTGATCAAATCTATCAAATTAGTAGACCTAAAAATGATATAAAATCAATCGCCTTTCAACCATACAAACATCATAGAGCACAACATCTGATAACAGTACTTAAATACAGGGCAGGCAAAAAAACCGAAACACCTGGGTTTCTCATGCATAACTGCTACAAGTTATACATAAAAAGTATACGTCAAGTTGTGGCAAGTTGTGGTAGCATAGGCAGAGTTAATTTTAGCCCTGATGAAACTGAAGTAACATTACGCATCAGCCGCTCTCAAAAGTCATTATCTCTTTTAAAACCATTCTAACTGTAGCTACTTATCAATTTAGGATCATCGACATCACACGACTATCTTACACAGGCAGCTGTTACGCCACCACATCTTAAAAATGCGTAGACCTACGCCTACATCATTCATTTTTATGCGTAACGCTACACCTACCCGTTTCTAAATAGGTGTAACGATTTTAAAAGACCTTGTTTTAGGCGCATTATGCCTCTTAAAATAAACCCAGCGCATACGTCCAATCTGTGTGCTAGCACGGAAAATGGACGGAAAATAACGGAAATGATGATGATGATGAAGTTATATCCAAAGATAATTCACATTCTGTACATTCTGTACATGCACATTCTGTACATGCACATTCT
>JAQIWG010002383.1:0-20571 GCA_034695025.1 Chamaedrilus cognettii | reverse complement strand
CCCCCTTGACTTGTCCGAGACCCCCCCCATGAACTTATTCTTGTATAAACGTCTGACTTAATCTCCTGCCTCAGTACGGTAACAATATATAGCCAATTCGGCTACTTAAAAATTTCACTAATTGTTTCTAATTGCGTGTGCCACGCGTGTTCATGTAGGTCCTACGCAAGAAAGTTTCCCCGGACGAGAAGGCCGCGATAGCCGCCAGCAAAACGGCCAACAAACCAATTCCCATCACCAGCGCTACGAACATTACCTCGAAAGCATCTAATCCAGACGATACCATTGCTGCGGGAGACAACCCCACTAAGCCTCCGGATCTCAATAAGCTCCGCTCAGCGCCCGCCCATCAGCTCCAGGTACACTGTAGCTGAGCGAATAGTTTAGAACAGTGATTCCCAAACTCTTTCTTCGGCGGGCCCACTTTCTTTAAGCTAGCTTCGATGGTCACTCACAAGTCTCAACACAAAAGCGGCCACCAGAAAATTTCTTTCCGTGCACAACTAACTACCGGGAGGGAGGGGCTGGGGGGTGTTGACGATACTTTTCAGGCCATTCTTACCAGTTCATTTTTCGATTACAACGCCGCGGGCGAAAATGCTCAGGTAAGCAGTGGTTCCGTGGGCCACATAAAAAACTGATGGCCATCAGGGCAATCAATTTAGTTGTAGTTAACTTATAATAGCTAGTCTACATAGTCTACAGGGCCTAAGATCGGACAAGGTGGAATGTTTGGACACCAAAGACCTGCCATTTGGCAGAGCACTGAAGAGAGAGAGACATGTACGTTGTCATTTGACTTAGTGCTAGTATTTTTATTTATTCCTGGCATGTTCTGTCTTCGGCAAATTAATTTTGTCTTGACCCAGATATCGACCAGTGACAGAGCTAGGTCGAACATCCTCAAGACCCTGATTCTCGTCAGCGTATGCTTCTTCGTGTGTCAGTCATGGAACCAGATTTACTTCTTCCTCTTCTCGCTAGGGGTGACGGTGGACTTCAACAGTGGCTTCTACTACTTCACGGTGGTGGCAGTCTTCACTAACTGCATCGTCAACCCCTTCATCTACACGGCCAAGTACAAGGTGCACCAAAGTGACAAAATTATTAATTAATTATCTAGTGTATGTACATGTAGGCTACATGTACATGGGTCTCCAAATCTATATTGCCAAGTACAATGTAAACCAAAATGTCATACTATTTACATAAGCATCTGCGCATGCATGAATCCCATCGCCAATAATTTTGCTACAAGATGCGCCAAAGTCACAAGTAATTCATAAATTTTGTATGTAGATATAAATCTGATTATCCATATCATCATGTACATTGTGAATCAGAGTGTAAAATTGTTAGTAGTATCACATGGATCTCGATATTCTTAATGTCCAATTCAGCGTGAATTAAGTTACAATGTGCATAATAGGCCTACTGTGTACGCTTAGTTCATGGTTTGATGATCAATTAGCGCTTGAAATACCTGCTTCTCATTTCCGTTAATCACATTATGCGAGTAGAAGGCGAACCACTTAATATACGTGTACAATATACGGTTAATCTCAGACTTGTTTTTGGCATAATACTACATGCCTATAGCTATGGGAGACCGGCACTGATGGGACAGGTACTGAATGAGACACCCGGGTTTTTAAAGCTAGTTCACGTTAAATCAACGCCAAATTCGTCAAAGATGTTGGTTTTAGACGTTTCTTTCTTTCGACTTCCGGCAAACAACAAACGGGGAATTTATTTTTTTAACGTTTTATTTTAACTATCTCGAGGGTCAGAGTAAATTTAGGTACCTTTGGTCACCGGTTTTTAAAAAAATGTTCCGACACCTATTTTGACAAGATTTTTAGATGGTAACTAAATAAATAACTGCAGTACGAAATTGAAAGTTGAAATTGAAGAAAGCGCAACGTATTTAGGCGCGGCTGTCAATCAAGTTGAATTTCATCAACTTGTACTGAATGGGACATCAATAGCAGTTCTGAATGGGCCGGCCCATTCAGTAATAATATTTATGATGCATTTCGATTCTTGTGTCTATTACGTGGGTAAAATACTCAGTATTGAAAATGGACGTATTCAGGTGGATTTCTTGCAGTGTGTGTTCGCTGAAACTGACACAGAGCGTGCCAAGTTGGTGCAGAATGTTAACGGAGAGGAGGAGGCTGATCATAATCAAATTGTTGCTAAACCTGAACACCCCATTGGTCTTGATACTGATCGATAGGTCCGGCTCAAAGTACCGCAGTGCATACAGAAAATTTCTATTAGATTTCTCTTCATACGCTCTTGCAAAATGAAGGCGACAATGTAGTCTAATAGTACTCTGTAAGTAGCACATGTAGTCACTAAGTAGCATGGGTGAATGTTGGCACAGGTCTATTATAAGACCCTAACTTAGCATGCCGGATCTCTCTGCTAGTTGCTTTGATTTGCTGGTTAACTGTTATTAATAGCACCACACCCTGAGACGTTTTAGAATATAAGCACAGGCTGGCTAAGACCAGATATAGTTAAGTATGGATGCATCTACTAATGATGCGGACTATTTTAACCGAATGCGCTGTGGAGCAAACTTTGGACACACTTTCAATTTTGTTTTACGACTTTGTTTATTGTTTGGAAACCTTTAAATCAAATTTCTATCATTGTATGTGCAGCCAAAATGATTTGATGTCGCGTGTCCTGTTCGGTACTTACCCCGGCCCATTCAGTACTGCATATCAGTACTGAATGGGACACCTGGGCTAGAGAGGGTTGGTCTACTCCTTCAAAAATTTTGTTCACGTAAGATGCCTGGTGACCACATAGAATAATGCAATTTATTGGCAAATGATATATTCATCAGACAAAACTGTTCTGGGGCTGTTCTGGGGGCTATTTACATAATAGTTTGTACACAACATATTACTGAACACGAAAGTAAAAATAGTGCCCCATTCAGTACCGGTCTTCCCTATCTCGCTGCGCGTTGTCAAACATTCGAACAATTGACAATTAACTAGCGTTCGGATGCAGGAATAAATATTATGTTAATATTTGGATGCTGACCTCCTTTGAGTGCCACCTATGTGACGGCAGGAGTTTCAGACCGGGCTGCTGCGTCTCGTGGAGAAGGTGTGGAAGCTGACGGGACACTCGCCCGCTTTCCTCAGACCCCCTCCCGCCTCAGACATGCAGCACAGCCTGGCCGCTTGACCCTCCTCCTCCCCTGACATCCTCCATCCCCCATCTTCGTCAGACACGCCCCTACCTCAGACATGCAGCACAGCCTGGCCGCTTTATCCCCTTGTCCTCACCTCCCCCACACCGACACTGATACCCCCCCACCTTCCTTAGATTCGCAAGTACCTCGAACATGCAGGACAGCTAGGCCGCCCTGATCGTCCCTCCCGTCCCATGACCTCGGATTAAATTTTAACATTCGATGGAAAAACTCAGCCTAAGGCTGGATTTTTCCATCAAGTGTTAAAATTAAATCCGAGGTCATGACGTCATCACACCCAATGAGCGCGCTGAAAGCCTAATCTATGGTTAATGCAGCGCCATGTGATTAGTTTTTGTAGAATAAATCTCGGAATAAAATTTAACACTAGATGGAAAAACCCGGCCTTAGTGTCAAATTATCTCAGCTTCAATTCCCTGCAATTACGAAGCAGAAATTTAAAATTTAACTTTAAAAAAATTAATTAACTTTATTATAATTTTAAAAATTATTTAATTATTATTTTTATTATTATTATTATTATTTTTTTATTTTAATACCACGTACTCTTACACAGTCTTTCTTTATTCGATAGGTCTTCATATCCTGGTAATTTCTTAGTAAAAGATTTCTGAATTTTTTCCAGAAGTAAAATGGATATGACGCGACGTCACACCAGACTGCCTTGTCTATTATGATCTAAGTCATTTGCTTAGGCTATTTGGGGGTTATTCTCGAATTTTTTATTGAGTGCATGAGTTTTGGACTTCACTATAGCTTAAAAACCGTTGAGTTTTAGAGAATTTAATGTTTAAATATGGACCAACCTGAATAGGCTATTGTTTTTCTCTGAGAGTTCGTCTACAGTATACAGCATATTAATCTTGAAACCTATTGCTTACGTACGTTTTCAACAATAACCTAGTCAACGTATGATTTTATCATGAATGCGCATTATTATAGGCCAAAGATCTGGCCAGAGCCCGACTTGGTCCATATGACGCAACGTCAGCACAGGCGAAAGAAAAACTGGTGACCGGCAGGGAGGGTGGGAGGGTGCTGAGTGCTGGCGACAACTTTTCTGTCCCAAAATACGGGTGGGGGGGGGGGGTGCTGACAGGGCTCAACTTTTAAAGTTTTTGCGTCCGTTTCTCTCATCTTCAACCGGCCGGAAGCAAATATCCGCGACTTGTAAAAATATCGAAATTGCACTGTTTCAACATACTTTGCTTCTTCAAACAGGGGGGGGGGGGGCACGTGCCCTACATGAACTCACGGTGGGGGCACATGTCCCACAAAATCACACATTACCGACAAAAAAATAATATGCACTGTTTTATAGAACTTTGGTTCTTCAAACAGGGGGGAGTGGGGAGGGAGAGGGCATGTGCCCCTCTTGCTCCTACGTGCTCACGGAGCGGGGAGGGCGGGCACTTTCCCTCCGCGCTCCCCCCCCCCTAAATCCGCCCTTGTATAGACACGTGTCTTGTACGCGTATTTGGTTAACTAGATGCCTGTTGCAGCTCCGTCTGCAATCTCCCCCCGTGCAGATGAGGGTCAAAATATTAAATCTACAAGTCCATAGCTCTTTGGGTGTATCAAAAGTTCGAGTGCATCGAAAGTGTTGTTTGGAGCGTTTGAGAATTGTGTGTAGTAAAACGGACTATTCCAGTCTGGTTCAGTGCCTCGGAGCCAAGCAAAGAACCAACTTCTTTGCGCGAATGTACGTCGAAACTCGCTGCGTCGGGAGCCAAGACTTCCTGCGCTTTCATCGGTAAACTCGCAGGGACACCAATGAGAAGGACATCGCACAATTTCTAGAAGAGAACGGGGTGACAGGAGTCGAAGTGCGTAAGCTGGAGGCGAAGCAGAAATGGCAGGAGAAGAACGCCGCGTTTCGCGTAGTTTTCGCATAGGCCTACAAGCAAAAAGAAGCTGTTCTATGCTCAGATTACTGGCCAGACAGTGTTGAAGTCAGGGAGTGGTTATTCAAGACTAGGGGTTGACTGTGTTCTCACCAGGACCGTAGAACTTACTTGTTTTCCTAAAAGTAATGAAATTCTGTATTATATTTGGACAATTTTTTTCATTTTTCTTAGTTCGTCGTTGAGTATATTGTATTTAAGTCGATATTGACTTTGCATTAAATAAGTGGCTTATAAAAATGTTAAAATTCTACTGTGTTAGGATGAGAATTATATTGGTGGGCCTTGATAGGCAGTTTCTGCTTCTCTGACAGCCGGCAGGCGCGGAGGGAAACACAGTAATTTATTGGCAGTTCGTCGCTAAAACTGTTTATTGTTGTTTTTGTTTTTTTGAACTGCCAGTGAATAAATGTTTTGTCTTGTCGCTGTCATTCACGATTTTCGCCCCTTAATAACTTGCCCCTCGTATGACAATCAAAGGGTCATAGCATAAAAATGATAGCCAACTGATTTGCATGATGTTTGACGGCAATATGAATCGTGGTTCGCTGCTTAGCTAACATAATTTTGAAGTTCATAGGAAAATGGACAGCAAAATTTTTATGGCGATTGAAATTAGCAACGAAATCAAGTCTCTCTTTTGCTTTAAAAGTCTTCCCGTCCAAACGCGTAATCGCATGAAAAACTGTCCCTTTGCGAAATCATACAGCGATCGGATTGATATAAAATTTGAAAAGGTGCATGAAGCTGCAAATTTGGAAGAGTTACATATATACATGCCGATTTTTAGATATAGATGTGTCATTCCATTATCATACATTGAGGCATCTGTGTAAAGTGTTTAAATTAGATATTAAAAGTTGCACTAGAAGAAATGATTTTAAACCTTAACAGAAAAAAGACGTATAGGCCTATGCAGTATGCAGGTTCAGGAAGATGCAAGCTATTAACACTGAAAGTTTCAGAGCATTTTGATGAAATTTACCGGTGAAATCTAGAAATGCCTGTCAGAGCGGAGACTTTTTGAGGTGGAGCTCTTTATTTTTGGACAACGGCCACCTCGCGACCACTGTAACAGTTCAGGTCGGGGATGGAGTCGCTCCCCAGGCTGTCGAGGCAATCTAAGCTCCCATAGGGGGTTGGATTTTTAATATTAACATTACAGAGGTTGCTGTGGAAGATCGATATCCTTGCATGCTTTCTTGAGTGGGTGGGTGCGCGGGAGACGTGTATTTTAATAACCGGGTATAGAAACAAAGAGCTATTGCGGTCCGGTTCTTTACAAGAGATCTGACATCGTATCGCTTCCCCTACTTCACTCGCCGATGTTCGCCGATTTAGTGGATTGCACGCCGTATGCACGGAGTGTGGGTGGTGGTTGGGGTTGTAATTTTAGGACCGTGTCTATATAATAACGATCGAAGACTATTACAGTCCGGTTCTGTGTAAGAGAGCGCCACAGAATCGTTCCCCTTTCCTTAGGGCTTTTGTGACTCGCCCGGGGAGCTCTGGGCTGCAAGTCTATTCTTTGTTCCTCTACTTGCTGAGGTACACGAAGGTCTACGGGGTGTGGACACTGTGGGGTCAGTAGTTTAGTACTTACATTCGATAATTTGAGCATTGTATAAATTTGCATGTGGTCACACTGATCATTTCTTCTTAATGATACAGTAAAATACTATTTTATCGCCTATTTTATAGCTTGATCCATTATACTAAAAGTTTTAAATATTTGAATTTTTGTTACTTCTATCGCTCAAGCAGTTTTGTTTATTTTTATCTTGCGCGAGCTGCTAGATGTCCGGACAGCTGAGAAGCGATGAGTCGGGGGCGAGTCTCCTTACTGTTATCGTCGACACTAACTCAATATGGTGGGGCCAGCAGCTTTCGAAACCTAACCGGCAGGTTGATGCTGTTTTAATACCTTATTTAAACTTTGTTTTTTCTTGTCTCCATAATTTTTACCATTACGGCATGTACTTCAACTTCACTACTGCACTCCACCCGAATGGATGATTACCAGTAAATGCGACTCAGTTATCACAATGTTAATAAATCATTTGAAGACTAACCGGGTACTAATGTACAGCATTGCCAAACACCAATGGATAACAATAAAATGACGCATAAAACAAGTGAATATACGTCGTAGGCCTGCAATCGAACACTCTGAGAAGCTGTCGAACCACTGTCAATTCTTTATTAAATGATCTGCTGAAAAAATTGCTGCTTGTACATGTATGTAGCCTATTTATTTGCCGCCATCTAATCATTAATTTAGGCCTATACGCATTAGTCGGTCGTTGGCCGGTAGAAATGCAGCCTTGTTGCAGCTTACATTCACTCAGTGAATTTGATCTTGCGTCCAGATGACATTCACTGAGGGCTCTTGATCTTGTGTCAAGATTACATTCACTAATCAGTCGATGCATTTGATTATGTGTTCAGATTTTATTACAACTCTATGCATATTCGTGTGTCCAGATTACATTCACTCAGTGCATTGATTCCCTGATCGTCTTCTGCAGCTCACATCTACTGATGCACCCCAGGAACCAGCTCTGCATTATTGCGGCGCACGTCAACACCAGGTATGATAATTGCTCAGTGGTTGCAATCGTTAGATCAGGATTCTTACACGTCTCAGCTCTGTCATTCATTACTTAATGCTTATATAATATATATCAATAGAAGATAATTGGCTCATAAAAAATATATAGGCAGTATAATTGTTGCTTTCTTCAATGTTATTGGTGACATTAATTGGTCAGTGTGCATGAAAAAGGAAGGAATTCGTAATGTGAGCACTAAATTACATTAAGGAAATTAGGCATTGGCGTTGCTTGGGTGGAGCCAGGTCAAGCCAGGCCAAGGGCAATGGTATCGTAGGTCGAGCCAGGCCAAGGCAGTGGTGTTGTGTGATCCTAAAACCTTGGTACGGGAGACTACTTACAAAAACTTATAGATTGAGCCGCTACAACGTCAGGTCGGGCCAGTCAGGCCAGTAGAACCTAAAGGTCGGCCCAGCCAGCCATTTAGGCCTGATTTAGCCTATATACCACTACGGTACAGGTCACATCTAGAACCTAAAGGTCAAGCCAGGACCTGACTTGGCCAAATTTGATGCGACGCCACTGAAGGTAATTACTTAAAGGTAATAGATAAAGCAGTAGGACTACTTAAAGGTAGTTAAGGTAACGAAAAATACCACACCAGCGTGCTGTGCACATGCATGTTGCTGCTAGTGTGAGCTGAGCTCCTGCATGCAGCAAGTTAGTTGCTGATGTGTGCTGAAAGTGACCGCTGCACTGCTTGCAGCAAGTTTCTGTATCCACGACGTGACGCAACTGACGACAGCGCGTCAGACGATGGCGAGACGGTGCGTCGCGCTGCCAGCGACGGACGCTACGAGTTGTTCGCTGAACTGGAGGAGACTGTGAGGGAGGAGATCAAGGACCTTGTGCTAAATGGTAAGGAGACTCAGGATGAAGACTCGTGCATTAGAGGAGTGATCAATGGAAAAGGTGTGAAAATATTTGAAAAATTTACACATCAAACTCTAGGTACATTATCTATGAAGAGATGTTGAAGTACACAGGAAAATCATGAAGGACACAATGAAAATCTATGAGAGAATTGTATCGAATAATTTGAATGATCAATTCGGACCACAAAATTAAATCGCACTTCAAATCGAGGTCGAGCAACCGGCAGTTAGAGATTGGATCCTAGAAGACTTCAGCAGCAAAGAAAAACAAATTAATAAGAGTTTTTGTTGAATATGATTTTGGTGTATGTCATGGGGGCTTTGGTCTCGGCGCCTGCCCCAGCAACCTTCCATTATGCCACTGACTCTCTCAAACGTCTCTATGAGCCTGGCTTCATACATCTTTGAGTCCACCCTCTTCCCTAGTGTCTAGTGGGTGATAGTTTGAATAATGCCATTGTTTGGCATGGCAGCATTGATGTAAGTGCGGTGTGCATTTCAGTGACAAGTGTGTGAGATGTGTCCGTGTGATTGATGTCGACTGTTGATTAGTCTTGTGAGTTTTCACATTTTATATTACGTTACTGCAATTATGTAACTACTGCAATGAAATGACTCTGTTCAGTAGTTGAGGATGGATGAAATCGTAAAAGTCACAGATGTTCGTGAGTATGATCCAAGGCATTATAAATGTTTAAAAAAATACTTTATTAAGGTATAAATTAAAAGGCAGTGCAATAATCCAGTCAAAAATCAGAACATGTTAAAGTATTATGAATTAAAATTTGCAGTGAAAATTCTATTTAAGAAATAGACAAAAACATGTAAAAATTAAGCGTTTCAGTTCTTCGTGATAGTGTATTTAGTGTGATGTAATTGCCGTAGCTCAATAGCTGTAATTGCTGGTAACGTAATTAAGTAGTACTGCTCGCTACATTACCGTACTGTTGATGTTTCAGATCACAGTCGTGAGCTGCACTCGGACTGTTTACTGGCTGGTGCCATGTCCATGGCTCTCTGCTGTATCCTTGAGTTTACGTTGTCTTCACTACTTTGACTATCTCTTTGTTGTGAAGTTAAAATCTCTCATACTTTCATTATTTCCATAATTGATTTGACATATGGCGGATTTATATCTTATTGTTGTAATCATTATTCATTGGGCAGTAGCCTCATTACACCATGGGAGAGGCAACGTCCAAGCATAGGGTGTATGTCAAATACACAGGGACGACGTCAAGGGCCGATCTCAACCCTCTATCCCTCCAGGGTCTGTAAATGAGTACGGTAGTTTAAGCAGTTCAGTGACGCAGGGCTAACTTTAGTAACTGACCGGGGTTGGTTCCTGAGCGCCGTATAGCTGACTTCAGCGACACATGACAACGTCATAGCATCGTTTGGCACTACAGTGACCCTTGTGTGTCGCTTTGTCGCTAAACAACAAAATCATTGAGCATCCGTTGCGGTACACTGGAAAATCTGAAGTTACAATATCAATTTGCAAGCGCATAAGCCACGAACTGAATGCACAGCTCGCTCAATGTGTGAGCCAGACTGTCTCGTGAAGCTGCTCGTCAAGAAAGCTTCTTCGCGGTCCTTGCGTTCTGCGACTGACTCGATACAACTTGTATGAGATCCATGCTCGTTAGAGTAAGAGACTGTGTAAACATATGGATTGACAGGCCGTTCAGCAAGGCTGTTTAACACAAATGTGTCGCTGGATGCTAATGCTGTGTCACATAATTATTTGGCTGGCGTCTGGAATGTATCTGGCTGTAAAAAAAACTCAGCTCGTGCATTCCTCACTAGGGCCCACACGTCTCTAAACCCATGTGAAAATATAGTCATTTTTATAGACATAAGATTTATAGACATAAGAAGGTAGTTAATTTTAGTTTATGCTCCAGCTTCGCAGCGGCCTTGTGTGGAACAGTTTGCAGTAGCACTGCATGAGCTTGACTCACTGGATTTCTTCTAGAGCGCGCTGAGCAATTCTTATGTGATTGAGCGCTGTGATATAGTTCGATGTTTGCTGTCATCAGATTTTTGTGCTGTGGACTGCTGGACATTTAATCAAGCCACCGAAGTAGCGTTTTCTGAAAGCTGGCGTGTAATAAAATACCACTGCACTATTTAGCCCACTTATAGATTGAACTCTCATTATTTGTTTTAAATTTCCAATTAATATCTATGGTGTAGATTTAACTCACATTCTTTGTGTAAATTGCATCAAAGCTGTTTCTTAACCCAGTTGAAGATTCTCAGCGTATGACAAAAGAGTATCCGACTAGAGAAGTTCTCTCATCTCGCATATTGGTCAGTTATCATCTTGTATTTAGCATTACAGCTGATTTGACTGCTAGCAGGATGTGCTGTTTAACAAGGCCTCACATGTACTGTAGTCAGCCTGAACGACAAACTCACAAATAAATCTCAAGTGTACCAAATTCAGCAGTATTTGTTGATGGTGACGTAAAGAGAGTTTGGCCTAGTTAGCTTTCTTATGTAGCATTCTAGTTAGCATCAATGCACAGTAATGTGCATTGAAAAATACACTATGGCTTGTTTATTTAGTATGTAAGTTTGTTTAGTACGTACTGGTATGAAACTGATGAAATCTGGCCTCGCTCTTCTTGTACGCAAGCATACGTTTTTGACCCTCTTGCAGTACGCATGCTTCGGCCCTCTTCCCTCCCTTCTGTCAAACATTTAAATGAAGGCTTATTCTTGCTCTCCATGCTGAGGTGTCACTACAACAGAGTAGCAAGAACACTTTGCTGCAAAAGCATAATATAATACTGTCATATGGTAGTGTTAGTCCTATAGGGTAGTACCACTGAGTGTTGGTCTCTTTAGTTCAGAACCTTGCTATGTGATAATCCCAGCATGCTCATTTTTGATGGTCATTGATGCTACAAGCATGGCTCACTGCAATGTGTGGCTCAGTCAGAGAAATGTGCTCCATGCTTGCTGTGCAGGTGGTCAAAGGGTCCGAGGACAATCCCGCTCAGTACATGAACTTCATGAACGTCGTCTTCACCGCTCAGAAGCTTGTCTGTTTGCCCTTTCAGTTTTTGACTAAATTAATGTCTTTGCAACACTTTCTGTAATTTTCTTACTCAATTGTCCAAATCGTATCAAATATATTCTTTCAGAGATAATCAATGAAATCTTGGGCTTTTTCATAAAAGAAATTGGCAAAAACTCATAGACCTTGTAGCGTTCATGTAGTCCTATCTCTGAAAACCATTCCCCTCACACTCCCTCTATCACGTACCCAGTGCTGGAGTTACTGGAGGGCCTGGGCCCTGGGGGGGTCGGGTCTTCCTTGTTACCTAGGTTGGCCCCCCTTGCTGATGCTGAAATGGCCTGGGGGGCCCTTAAAAGGCCACCTTGCTACTTTGGTCTGGGGAGCCTGGCCTTCATTGTTTTCCTGGGGCCTCATTCAGGAAGCAATCTTATGACGATCTTAGTCTTAAGATTGTCTTTAGAGAATCTTAAGAAAATCTTATCTTTTTATTGAAAACTTTGCAGTCGCGCGCGAACCGAATGATGGCGTCATGGCGGTCGACAAATGAATTTTATTTGTTATAAATTTGTGAGATGCCGTCCTGTGAGATGTCGTCGCTATGAGCATTGGGCAGCGCTTTTAGCAGCTGTCTCGGCATTCGGCTAATAAGCTCAAACTCAGCTTTCTTGCCAAAATTTACTTTTATTGAGTTAGTAGTTGTAGAATTTCAATTTGTTATCATAGCTTGATAAATTTCTAGGTGTGAGTTGTTGACGAATTTAGAAATAAAATTTAATTGAAAACGAAGTGATGTTCTTATAACTTTGTATCTTTTTGATTTTGCCTAATTCTCACTGTCAAAGTTATTAAACTGTTTTATGCTTTCCGCTGGTCGTTTTGTACCGTAGTGAAGTTTTTTTTAACATTGATATTCATTTCTTGTCATGCAAGACATGTCAATATAATTTTTTATGATATTTGGTCGAATCAAAGAAGAGGAAGAATAGTGCCGATCAATCAAGAATCAATCAAGAGGAAGTATAGTGCCGATTTGAGAGCTGGAATGGGGTTGGAGGCAGTGGGGGAGGTGGTAACAAGAAATCGACTGAGATGGCTGGGGCATGTTTTGAGAAAGGAACCGGATGATTGGGTGCGGAAATGTATGGATTATGAGGTATCTGGGAAAAGACTTGTGGCGAGACCGGACACGATGCGGCAAAGCCTGACAGAGAAGGATATGAAAACTAGAAAATTACGACGTGAGGATGCGACGGATGGGATGAAGTGGAGGGCGGGTGTGCATGGCTGCAAATGGTCTACCCCTGCATAAGCGTGGAATGCGGCCACAAAACGCGAGTGTGCGTGTGTGTGTATTTGTTAGAATCAAAATTCTATTGATTTTCAGAACATCATCATTGATGCGTGTATATTGGATAACGACTCAGGTCTACTGCAGCAGGTATTGTGTGAATTGGACTGTTTGCTCACCAGTAGGCAATGTATCAAATAACAGAACCCACATGCTTTTTGCTTTTATGTGTTTTGTGTTTGTTTTTCTATTTGCTTGCAAGTATTGATCCCTGTATACTGTGCTATGTTACCATTCAATCAATGTTGTCTTGGAGTTATTGTTTACCCGCCGAAGTCTGGTGGTGGAAGTCTGTGTTAAGATAGATTAAATGTATTTTTGGGAGCGAAATTCTTATATTTGGATCGGATACTCTTTCTGTCACCAACTAGATTAATGTTGCCCACTA
The DNA here is from genome assembly GCA_034695025.1 of Chamaedrilus cognettii. Classification (NCBI taxonomy): domain Eukaryota; kingdom Metazoa; phylum Annelida; class Clitellata; order Enchytraeida; family Enchytraeidae; genus Chamaedrilus; species Chamaedrilus cognettii. The sequence goes on along the minus strand of JAQIWG010002383.1, from coordinate 7,175 downwards.
GATTAATATTCTTACATTAATTACAGATGGAAAGCTGCGTCATCTGAGGCCATCTGATGCAATAATATTTTCTCTTTATTGTTAAACTAAAAATAAAATCTAACTGGTCTTGACATCCTTAACGCGGCTAATAAAATTTTGGGACTTAAATCCACGCAAATCTACTGGACCACTTCGACTCTGTTGCTGTAAAAATAACGAAATTTGTGAATATGAACATTGAACAAGCACAAGTGACATTTTGTCTAGTTGTACGTGTGAAAGAGGATCTGGTGCGGCTGTGTTGTAGGCGTGTGATATCACAGAGGGGACGTACCTCAAGATACCACAGCTGGCCGCGTTGCTGCAGTACCTGCTCGTCAGTTCCTTTCTTTAACTAACATCTCTGAATGGCTTATGGTTTGGGCAAAAATTCCTTGTGTTTCTTGCAATAGCAAACGTGATGACCATTAGTTAGTTCCTACTTGTTTAATACTTTTGTGTGCAGAAACCATGAGTTAGAACGATAAAAATGTTTTGTAACGATCCAAGATGTAGTTTTGAACTCTTGTGATATTATTGGATATTGCGCTGATAGTCGTGCATTATATGCTTTACCACTGCCCGTTACATGCACATAATTTATCTGAATATTGTCATTTAATTGTTATAGTGCTAAGATGTTGTGTAGCACATCATTGTCGCTATTGATTGACCTGGAGTAAATGTGTTCCATTAAAAATTAAAAATCTACTATGACTTAATGTTTAATTGTGTCTTTGACCAGGTGTTTGCTTGTTAGTTGTTTGATTTATCAAAAGTCTATTAGTTTATTAGATTGACTGATTCATTATTTCAGTTGTTTGATTGACTTGATGTTAATTTATTTGATTAGTACATTTGTTAGATTGACTAGATATCAATTTGTTTTGTACACTGACCGGGTGTTGAGTGGTAATAACTGATTTGTTAGTTCAGTTGCTAGAGTGACTGATTTGTTATAGTGACCAGAATGTTAGACTTGTGCCCTGCAGTGGATATTTCTGCCAGACGCAGCGACGAGGCAGAAGCTGACGATGCCAGCCAAGGTGAAGGTTGACTACCGAGCGGCGTGCTTCTGTCACCGCACACTCATCGACATCGGCTATGTCTGCAGCATCTGTCTCTCAAGTCCGTGTATCTGTCTCTCATGTCTGCAGCATCTGTCTCTTAAGTCTGTGGCATCTGTCTGCAGCATCAGTCTCACCAGTCTGATGTGTCTCCTGCATCTGTCTCTCAAGTCTGTTTCCTCTGTCTGCAGCATGTACCTTTTCCTTATGTTTCATTTGTCTCTCTAGTCTGTTTCATCTGTCTCCAGTCTGTTTCATCTGTCTTTCCATCTATTTCATCTGTCTTCTAGTCTCTTTCATCTGCCTCTCCAGTCTGTTTCATCTGTCTCTCCAGTCTGTTTCATGTATCTCTCCATCTGTTTCATCTGTCTTATAGTCTGTTTCATCTCTCTCTTCATCTGTTTCATCTCTCTCCAGTCTGTTTCATCTGTCTCTCCAGTCTGTTTCATTTGTCTGCAGCAACTGTCTTTTTAGTCTGTTTCATCTGTCTATCTAATCACTTTTATCTGTCTCTCCAGTCTGTTTTATCTTTCATTTCTGTCTGTTGCATCTGTGTATCCAGTCTGTACCATCTCTGTGCAGCATCTGTCTCTCCAATTAGTCTTCATCATCTGTCTCCATGTCTTATGTACCTATCTGGTCTATCTCGGTTCTACTGTGACTGCTGCATCTGTCTGCTGTTTTTGTTCGCTGTGTTGTATAGATCTAGTGATTTATATTGTGTGAAAACAAATGTATGTTTCTGGGATCATGAAATACTTTATGGTCGAATTACATTATTCTCTTATGGTACTTACTATGACCGCTCGTTTCATAATTGACACAAGGTACATTTTCAAAGACTGATTCAGCAAAGACAGGATTAGAAACAATTCAGAACCTAAGAAATATGCTTCTGAATAACTTGTATCGTGCTGATTCTATATAATTAAACTTAGTGCTAGCTAGCTGGAAAAGCATGTGCAAGCTTTCAACTAGGGCCGGATTTGCCTAGGTAAAGACCCCTTTTTTTCTTTCGGTTCACAACTCCCGACAGCGGGGGGGGGGGGGATGCTGTCGAAACTTTTTGAGACCAATCTTACTAGTGCCTGATCAGTTCTGATCTCAGTTTTGAAACTTCACATTTGCAGATTTATAACTTAAAATTTCCATATATATTATTACCACATTTGTTGGGGCTCATGGTGGTGGCCTCTTAGCTGGTGAAGGCCCCTGTGTAGTGGCGCACCCTGACCACGCCTGAATCAAGCCCTGCATTCTAAGTAATATTATAGTTTTTTGGTGAATTGAGTTCAATGTAAGCTCTCGTAGTCGGCGCATTCATAAATAATGATTAATCCAGCTCTATTTTGTGTTTCTCGCTTGCAGTCTTCTGTACGTTCAGTCCAATCTGCTCAACCTGCCAGTAAGTTAAATTAAGCATGACTCGTATCAATTCCTTTCTGGTACTCTAAAGATTTTGTTTTATTTTTGTTTTATTAAATTCTTCAGCATAACCAAACAGAGCCATTCATACAACTTTACCCCTGAAAGCCAGGAAACAAAGGATTTGCTTCTAGCCCAGAGATCCCGGGGCGAATCATAAAAGGCTACTGAAGAAGGAGAGTAGTTCTTTACTTGTCAAGGCCAAGGCCGTGTCACTGAATTGGACTGTAAGTCTTCGTTAAGTACACACGGTCCAACTCCCAAACCTCGAAGTCATTTAACTTCATCATACAACAGATCATGAGCTCAGAGACATGGCTATTTGGAGTGTGCAAAAGAGGAGTGCTTTTAAATTCAATTCAATATTTCTATGCAGGAAGTTGATTCACAAAAAGTGTAGCAAAATCAAAGGTAGGTTAAAGGACTTTCCGCTTTTCCAGTGCTCGATATGTATCAATGGTGTAGACACAAGCATATGGACAGAAGATGAGAAGCATATGTTGCGTGATGAGGGATATAACATCGAGTGTGTTAGTAGTCTTTGTTACCTGAAAGATATGATTGGGACTGGAGGGGGAGCAAAGGAGGCTGCAGGGGCTAGGGTGAGAAGTGCCAGAGTTAATTTTAACATCAAGTGGTGTCTCATTGAAACTGAGAGAAATATTCTACAAAATGTGTTGCATACGCTTGTATAAATCATATGGAAGTGAAACTTGGCTAGCAAAGGTGCAGGATGTGCAGAGATTAGAGAGGACAGAGAGAATGATGGTGTGATGAATGTGTGGAGTGTCGTTGAAGAACAAGTCTCGAAGTAAAGATTTAGGAAAGAGGTTAGGGTCATACCAATAGTGGACTGCCGGAACTATTGAGTAAAAGAATACTGAGGTGGTTCTGACATATGGACAGGCCCATAGCGTTGGGGGGCAAGGGGGGCATTGCCCCCCCACTGCTGGGGGACTACCTCCCTGCTCTTACAAAATGTAATATTAGCGTATGCTTTTGCCCCCCCTTTGTGAAAATTATGCTCATACCCCCATTGCTGTGACAAATTGAACATATGCCCCTCTGCAATTTGTAAATGAAGGTTTTGCCACCCTTGCAGTGAGAAAAGGAAGCATTTGTTAACCCTACTAGCTTTTTGACGTGACACAGGGATCAAAAGAGGACAATGACTCTTGAACAGTTTCAATTCTTTCTCTCCCCGAGTCCCTGCTGAGAATGGTCACGCTACAGGCTGCATTTGGAACCTATAAATGAAGAAGATTGGGTATCAGCATGTAGATATATAAATGTACAGGGAAAGTTGGCAAAGGGGGGGAAAAGAAGCCGTGGAGGGAGCAGTTGAGAGCGATATAGAGGCGCGAGGCATGAATGGCGAAATATCAAAGAATTGGAAGTTACGTCTCGTCGTGGGAAACCTTCAAACTGTCCTAACACAGAAAAGTGGACGTAAAACATTAAATGATGATGCTGATAACAACCGGAGAGAATTCCGTCGCTTGTGTTGTTTTTGCTCCCTGTAGCCTAATTGCATCAGCAATTAAAGAGTCATGTAGAAGCAGGTAATAATCGCTGCAAGATATGAACTTTAGCTGCATGTAATTTTTGCTGTTTTTTCTCTTATGAATTTTGTTGCTTGTAATTTTCGAGTTTTTGGAACAGGTCTGCACATTAATGAAAAAGTTGTTTAGGACCGTACGTTAATTTTTTGCTGAGCCAAACAACTGACCTACCGGTACAAGTTTTTGGAAGTTGTAACTTAAGATGTTTTTAAAAGCTAGGTTTATTGTAGGCCAGTTGTTGTCACATTTTTTCATCAGCGGGCCACATTTATAGTTAACAAAGCTTTGAGGGTCACTCATATAACAAGCCAAAGCTTCAAGGGCCACTCAGAAAAGAAATCACTAACTATTTTCTTTTCGCACACAACTCACGAATGGGAGGGTGGTGCTGACTGAACTTTTTTAGATCCTTCTTATCAGTGCTTGTTGATTTCTAACGTGGCTCTTAACAATACTTATCCTTTTTCTCTATTTTTTATCATTTTCTCCTTACATACAAAAACTATATCGAGGATACTAGATCCATATCATAATAGCACTCCTAACAGCATCGCAGCGGGTCAACGTGGCCCTTTCAGCAGCGGTTCCGTGGGCCACTTCAAAATTGATGGCGCAGATGGCGGGTCAAAAAATTGCGCGTTGGTTTTGGCCCGCGGGAGCAATTTGAGAACCACTGTTGTAGGCTTATGATCCCTTTTCACTCCTATCGTCCCACTACTATTGAATCGACGCTAGGCCTACTGTTGTGTGATGACTGAACAGACCCAAGATCATGCCAATAGTTGATCTAGTTGCAGTTGAAAATTCGCTAATCCCTCTGAGCATGCAAGCCTTGTAGTTCATGCGGCCTAAGCTTGGCATTCATCGTAAGGATAGAGGCCTGTATCTAAGTTCTTACTCCCATCATTAATTAATGAATTTCTGAGCAAAATTTTCGAGAAATTATTTTTCTTATTTTTTTATCGCTTCGCAAAGAATATTGCAACTGAAACTTCGTATTTGACAATTATTTGCTGGAGCCCTGTTTGCAATAGCTCTGACGATTGAGCGTTTGTTCTGCAGACTGCATACGTGATGCACTGATGTCTAAGGTCTACTTATGAAATCTGACAGAATTATGCTAAAAATTGCACTTTATGAAATCTGACTTAATTCTTTCAGAATTGCACATGTGAAATCTGACTAAATTTATTTATGTTTTCAGTACATACCTTATACATTTTTGCAAGAATCTGTCATTTGATACGATGATTGCCTCATTCTTCTCTGTTCATACTTCTTCATTGACTGCATCATGCAGTCCCACTAGCCTATTCAATTTAACTATTCACCAACGTTTTCACCTTAAACCTCATTGCGCAGTGTATCTACGAAATTAGCAACAATCCTCTGTGTATCAACTTGTCACTGTTCTTGGTGTGCTTTCAGTGCAACGTTCAAGTTTCTGGCGCCGCCGCCTGTGAAGAAAAAGTTGAAAAAGTAAAATTACTCGCGTCTCTCGAGACGTCATTTAAGAACAGAAAGATATTGTCGCGGACTCTTGTGTGCATTTAAATTTAACTGTATAAACATGTATGTGATGTGAACCATGTATCTGAATTTTTGAAAAACGAAAAATATCCTGCGTTTTTGTGTGACCATTCATAATTGAAGAGACGCTTGATAACTATTTGCATTTATTGCTAGTTCATCGTGGTTGGTTTCTTATTTTCCAACTGCGCCTGAAAGCTTGCAGATTTGCATCGTTAACAATTAAGTGTTAAAGCCGGAGTCCAGCTATTAATTTGGCCCACTAGTTAGGTTCATGTGTAGTAAAGTGATATTTAAGGGTTTTTCTAATGTTATAAATTTTAAATTATTTTAATAAACATTCTTTTAAGGGACTATCCGCAGTTTTCCAATAGCAGGTATTAACCCGTACATGACAAGCTTTGAGCATCTTTTCAATAGGCTATCCTTGGCCTGCCCCCTGCAGTGGCCATAGCCAACTACAATGGTCAGCATGGAAACAGTGGCGAGCGAGCTATAGGGTACATTGGTGTAGCCTAGCACTGACAAGGTGGAACCTGAAAAGGGCGAGGAAAATTCGCTCGACACTGGCCAATGTTTACAAATTCTAGAATGTTCTACATTTCTCGCATATGGAAGGCCATTGTAGGAAAGGACCCTATGGCCTTAATGGTATTGCCCGTCACCCTTGGTCACGGCAGTCAACAGCAGGCTACAAGGGGGGGGATCGGCACAAACCTTGCAGGGAAAGTGAAAACGGCCCTTGTCAAAATTCTTTATCCCTAGCAGTCTGAATTTGGAGACGAACACAGTCAGACGTCTGTGGACGAAGTTAGAGGGTTGTTGAGATCGTATCGTGTTCTGTAGCATAATAAATATTGAACTGACTTTTACATAAACTGACTCTCATATCAAGTAGGGTATAGAGCTACAATAAGAAAACTTGAGTAGGCCTAATCTTAAAACATAAGAACGATCGAGAAGTAGGCCTGTAGCTATAGAGACACTGAACTGAAACCTAAAATAATGGCTAAATTGGTACCAGGGCCGCAGCAAGCGGAATGGCGCACTGCCATTGACTAGCGCCCCCACAAAACTCAATAGTCAAAAATAGCCCAGACAGATTGATGTTGGTACTGGCTCACGCCGCAAAACAAAGGGCAAAAGGACGCCCCCGGGCAGTAGACAACACATGTACTACCTTTGTACGTCCTACATGTACGTCCTTTGCCTATGTATAGACTAGAAACGTTTCATTTACGTTCAGAATAATTATCTTTGACCAATCTTTAACATATTGTCAATTATTGTAGATTCTACTTGATAACTAAAGGAAAAAATCTTTGCCTTCAAATGTTACGAAAATTTATACCATGGTCAAAACATCGTTTTTACAATACGCTGCTGAACGAAGAATGTTGTTACGGCTGCTGAATCGTTCTTGTACATCAAATCAGATCAAATCACTGGGCTTATAGTCCGTTTCGGCGCCGAAAGGCGCCATCGGGGACCTTCCCTCGCCATGGGTACCATGCAGATGTCATTTAGGAAACCCAGACGAGGAGGATAGGAGATGGTGGAGCAAAGGCCG